>PVJX010006276.1:0-78834 GCA_004027295.1 Dolichotis patagonum
AGTCTTTCAAAGTTTTAAATCATCAGTTGGAATGGTGTTATCCTGTTTTGTTTGACTATATCATACATGATGATATGAACAGCTGTTTTGAAGAAAACATTATGACAGCTATTGCTGATTTAATATTATCCTTCTTAGAAGTCCTACCATGCTTTTTTTGTTCTACTACCGTTGGTTCTATCTACCACATTGTGTCTTACTGGAATTTGAATATGTGTGATAGTTCAAACAAATTTTTTTCTTTTTTATCAAAAATGTGATATCATAGTACCCATTGATCATTTTCTATTATTCGGTTCAGAAAGCCCTGTAATTCTTTCACTATATGCATGGCTTTATACTGTTGTGTTATGTTTGATATTATTGTATTTGAAACTATGCTCAACTATAGCAGAGTAAGAGATATGGTGTTAGATACTGTTGATGTCCAGTTGACTTAATGTAAAGTACTGTGTTGCCTATGTTGTCCTGTTCTGATCTGCTCTGTACTGCCCCCTTTTGTTTTATTCTCTTTTAAATAAAAAAAAAGAAAAAAAATAAAATTTGGTGAAGATTTCGATATCCTTTTAAAAAAAAAGCCTAAACAGATGAATGTGAAATAAGCATACGACATCATGCTTTGAGATCTCTTTTACACCAATTGAAAAGAAAAGAATCTTTAATTGAGAACAATAGTTTCTCTTTTCATTAAAGTGTGATGGGCAACTTCTTGATAATTTCCAATCATCCATGACTCCTCATATCTACACCCTTGTGTAATCCCTCATCTTTAAGAATGGACTAGACCTAGGAACTCACTTCTAATGAAGAGAATACAGCAAAACTGATGAGATGTCACTTCTGATATCAGATTTTATAGAGTCTAGCTTGTGTCTTGCTGTCCCTTATTCTCTTTTTTGCTTTCTTTGAGGGAAGACTTCTATCATACCTTAAATTGTCCTATTGAGAGGTTCACTTGGCATGGAACCGAGAGAGGTCCCTGGCTGGTAGCCAATAAGGAATTTAAACCTTCGGTCCACTGGCCCATTAGAAATTGAATACTGCCAACAATTACTTGAGTGAGCTTGGAAGCAAATACTTCCCTGGTTGAGCCCTGAGATGACTGTAGCCTCTGCCAACATCTTGATTGCAGCCTTGTGAAAGGCACTGAGCCAGAAGTCCAGCTAGGCTGTGCCCAGATTCCTGACTCACAGAATTGTGACATAATAAATACTGTTGCTTTAAGCCACTGATTTTGGAGTAATTTGTTATGCATTGATCAATAACTAATAAGTAAGGCCTTGATAACTTTTTTCTTCTTCGAGTTTGTCTATAATTCCTCCTTGTCATATAAAGATGAAAAATGTCCCTGAAAGGCATTTTTGGCAGATGATAACATAAATGTTGACAGTGGTTAAATAACCAGGTTTAAGTTACTATAACTATTTCTGTAGAGAGTACAAGAGCTTTATGCAGCTATGTGAAGAACCTATATTTGATACAGAAAATAACCAAAAACATGAATGAAAGTTGTTTTACTTACAGTACAGCAAAAATAGTGTTCTTTTATGTCATCCTAAATTTCAGTGACTTTCATTGCTATTTCTATAACTTTTAAGTATTAGTGAGGATATATTCACTACTTCTTAAAAACATACAGATGAAGCATTAAGTACTTTTACAATGACAAAAATAATCAAATATAATTGGAAAAGAAAAAAAAGAAGCCTAAGAGGTTATAAGGCAGAGTAGTGATTAGAGTATTTGAAAGTGTTACAAATTATATGTTGTCAATCATAATGTGGTACAAAATGAGTCCTGATATTTAAATTTTTTTGTTCATTTGTCTTTCTTAAGATAGAATCTCTCTGTGTAGTGCAGAGTGGCCTTGAACTATTGCTTATGTAGCCCAAGCTGACCTTGAACTCATGGTGATATTCCTGTCTCAGCTTCCTGAGCGCTGTGATTACAGGTGTGTGCCACATTTAGCTGAAAAGTTTTTCAGGAACAATTTAAGGCATGATTCATGAAAGTTAGCTTGATCCTTAATAATGGGAACCAGTTTTTTGAAGACTTTGAAAGTTTTATAATCCTAGATTCAGGCACTCTAGATTCATGGATAGCCTCTAGCTACAGAGCTCAGACTTGGCTACTAGTTATTTATTCCTCGTCTCACACATTCATTCCAATATCAAACAAAAGAAAATGGCTAACCTTTAAGAAAAGTATTCCAGAATTTTAAGAGCTCAAACATAAGTTATTTCATTCCATTCCCTTAGGCGATGTCTACACTGGTTTTAAAAAACACACACCATTTTTTTAGTGGTTTTCAAATGGCGAGAAGTTTTACTTGCTAAATCTGTGATTGTTTCTAACAGAATGTTCTACCATACAATAAAGCTGTTAAACAGACAAGCAATCTAGTACCATGTTGCAAATTTTCCACACAGAGTGGGTGCTTTACTGAGTCATTTAGCAAAGATTCCATTGAGCACCACTATGTCTAAGCGCTTGAATTACAAAGATGAATAAAATGTTTAAACAAGTAGAGACAACTTCAAGTGTGCACGGGCATGTACAAGTATTTTACAACACTGAAGGAAAAATCTTATTAAATGATAAATTATGAATGTAACTGTGTGTGTGTGTGTGTGTGTGTGTGTGTGAGGGTTGACAGCATTCCAAAAGGTCCTGACAGTAGGAGTTAAGTTTCAAAAGCAAAAACAGTGCATTATATTCCAAGAATCCACATCGGACTAGAAGATACAAAATTCCTTAGTAACTCTTGGAAATTGTTTTTACTATTGATCAAAAAAAGAATGAACATTGTATCCTAATACCTCTCCTTTTAGCTCCACATATCTGTGTTATATGTCAATGTTTATATTAAAATTAACTATGCCAATAAATCTCATGCAGTTAGGAGAGCTCATTTTCAACAGTTCTTTTCTAAAGTCTTAAATTTCAAAATACCTCCAAAAGTATAAATTAATATATAAGTTTGATCAATCCCTTTGGAATCTTCAAATCGTGAATATGGAGCCCTATGAGCACAAAATTCAGTAAATACCACCCATTAGAGAATATTTCTTCAGCAAAAATTTGTTCTCTATGTTTTTATTTTGGTTTACTTCATGCTGAAAAATGGAAGATATCAATGAAAAATCTACTCTAAGTGAAGGTAAAATCCCCCAAATGTAATGTTTATAGAAATCTCTTCAAATACTCAACACCTTATTTTTTCACTGTCTTTGTCACTTTCTCATTGTTAGGACAAATACTTGACCCCTGAAATTTAAAGGAGGAGAGGTTTACTATATTTTGGTTCATGGTTACAGTCTGTGGTAAGCTGCTCCAAAGTAAGAAACAGCATGGCAGAAGGACCTACAGTGGAGAAGACTGTTCACCTCATGATGGCCAGGAAACAGAAAAAAGGAGCCAGGAGCTAGGAGTCACGAAGGGAGATATATGCTTCATGCTCCCAGAAACCTGCCTTTTCTGAAAAGACCCCATCTCCTTACACCAACGCTTGTATTGTGTCTTCATGAATCAATCACTTTCTAAAAGCCCAACCTCTAAACACTTGAAATTTTGGGGGGACATCTAGATCTAAATCATAACACTGTCCAAAAATAGTTCCTATGAACATGTTTTACTATTCATGAGCTTTCTAGCAATTCATTTTTCTTCTGGAGAAAAATTTCATTATTAGTTTGAAACATTCTACTGTAGACGGCGACTTTGTTGTAGTTTATATGTGTTTTAATTAAAAGTAGCATATTTGTAATTTAGAAGTCTTCCTACATTTTAAGTAAGAAAAGGTGTCCAGGTATACTTTAATGACTTAAAGTTTTATTTGATTATGTATTTTAAGGAATAAAAAATAAAAGTAGTGTTAAATTCTTTCTCAATATTTAAAATACTTATTTTCTTTGATATGAAAGGTACTAAATGAATATTGCTGATAATTGTCATGAATTTATGGTCATTATATATAGGAGATAACAAACACTGATGGCCTTATGTGTATTTTTTTCTTTTTATTCTCAGAAAATTTGGAGTAGAATTTATGAAAGCGTTGGATTTTACCACTGGAAGCAAGGTAATATTAAAGGTAATGTATTTTAAATGGGACATTTTTCCTGGTTGGCATGTAGTACTAAAACTAGCAATGCAATTCTGCAATAAACTATAGCTACATTTAATCAAGTATCACATTTAGAAATAATTTCACATTATAATTCCATTACTATCAGTAGATAGGAATTCTTTACATAAGCAGCATAATTTTATTCCATTTTCAATTTGTGTTTTAAAGGAAGACTTACGTATTTACTAGATATTGAGGCAAAAATGTTAAAAATAAGATTGTTTTCTATCATATTTAATTGTTAATTATTTTACTATGCATGATATATTATTCCAACAAAATATGTCTTGGAATTAATTATATCCACAGCTTATAAAAAAGTGAAAACAGCATAAAACCTGTTCTTTGATATCAGTTTTATATACAGACTCTACTATATTTGATGAGGATTTTACGCAGAAAGGAAATTATAGTTTATCCTTAAGACAAGTAGCATTGATTTTATATGTCTTAGGTAAAGAGTTCAATTGACAGTATTTGTTTCTATGATTAAAACTTTAAGGCAAAAATAAACATATATTTCTTAGAAGATCAACTGCATGATTGAGTTACTACAGATTATGGCTAAGTGAGCATATATTTGCACAATTCCTCTCTCAGAAACCCATGAATATAAACAAAATAAAAATAAGAAGAAAATTCTATCAAAATACAAAAGTACCATATTCTCATTTTTTGCTGAGTTAAGAAAAATATCTGTCATGTTTAATAACATTCGCATCAAAATAAAAGGAAAGTAAAGCTGATGGGGTGTAGGATGAAATTATCAGGTAATAAGTAAAAAACTATTGGAGAAACATATCAAAATTTCTGAATCTGAAAATAAGGTCTGAGGAATATGAACATCTTAATAAATGTGATAAAACATGAACTAATGAATATGTTTATTGTTTCAGTCAGTTTTGGTTGGTCCCTAAGCAACACAATACCAAACCATTGGCATGACAATTTAAGAGAAAATGATAGGATGCCTTGTTGTTACACATACGACCTTGAAAAAGCTTTCCTAGGGAAAGGAACTGAAAAGGACAGAGTGGAGAATGGATTCTTCTTGTCTTAATCATTCTTTCTTTTCACAGGAAGTAAGATAAAATTTAAGCCAAATCTCTTATATTTGGATATTAGGCAACATAATGTTTATTATAAATATAAATTCTAAAGCATAAAGAATTATGGATTTTTAAAAATTGGTAAAACTTACTTGTATCATTTGGTGACAAAAACTTAAAATCCAAGGTACATCTCCCTTAGAATTTAATTTTGCTTAATACATCAAACTTCATGTTAGTGCTATTGTGAAATCACAATGTCTTAGCTTGGCTTTCACCAAAAAAAGCAGAATCAGCCACAAGGGCTTAGATGAAGATGATTTATTTTGGAGATATGGAAATGATTCAATAGGGAAGGACAGAACATGCAACCCAGTGTATCATTCAGCTAGGTACTGCTATGCATAAGTAGGGCTTGAGCCACTGAGGACTCTACCAGGAGCAATGCAGACTGTACCTCAATTTGTATCCTCAAAGTTATACTTTGTTCATCTGCAAAATAAGAATTTTCATAAATCCTAAAACCCCATATAGTTCTAAAAGTTTTATTTGTATCTAAACACTAATTCTACTTAGATAATCTAAAAACAATATACCAAATTGAGAGTGTAAATATGAGTAATTTTATTCATGTATTTTTGAAACATATCCCAAAGTTCTAGAATATTGTTTCATGTAATAGTACACAATAGGAAATGCAGGAGGAAGAAATCCTTCAATTTCAGGGCTTTTCTTTTCCCTATTTCAATAAAAGAATCTACTATGCCTAGATAGTTCTGGGAAATTAGCCCAAATGGCTGAAGCTATAGCTGAGAATAGCTGATCCTCTTATTGATGATGTTTGGAATGTTTTCACTTTGCTGATAAATATTCATTTTATTTTAGCTATAAATTGATTCAGCCATTAGTAACTATGTGGAAAAAGAAGAAAGTAAAAAAAATCAACAGATAAAACTAGAATTTTCTAGAATGACTTAGTAGACTCATTTAAAACAAGCTTAGTCATCGCTAACAAACTATTGGGGAATATTTATGTAAATTATTTATAAGTATTTTCTTTTGACATATATATGTCACATCATTATTTAATTATTTTAATGAGATGTTACATGTTTATCTTAACTTTATTATGCAGTGAATAGTCATTAAAATTTTATAGGTTAAAATTATAGTATAATACCTGCTAATTCATTCAGCTCCATAAAAATCACTGTTTTTAATAATGTTTATGAAATGTCCTTTTTTAATTTAAAGAGATAAAAGAAATAAAATAAAATTTCAAAACGAGATAATTAGAAGGTAACAATGGTTAATACATTCCGTATTGTTGTCTTTAAATTAGTTACTCAGAGTCTGCATTTAATTGTCTAAACAATATTAACACAAACCTTTCTTTTCAATGAACTAAGAGAAATTAGTGGTAAAACTTTCTTAGCATACATATTCTTTCAGCTTCTTGCACTAGGGAGAAAATATGATATTTACACATGTGAGTCTGTTTTATTTCATTTGTGAGTATGATCTCTAGATTCTCCTTTCTTAAGAAACATAAAATAATTTGTATATTTTTCCTGTATTTTTTTTCTTTTATCTCCATATTGATAGTAGGAAAATTTAATTTTATTTTAATTGGAATAATGAAACATATGTTACAATGAATAATATGGATTTAAATGTGTGTTAATATTTATTAAGACTCTAAAATGAACAGGGGTTAAAATAATAAAAACATATGCATATACCAAAATACCAAAACTATTAATTCTGTATTTGTTTTGTTTGTTTTTTTCCAACAGGGTCTTGCTATGTAGTCCAGGCTGTTCTCAAATTCACAGTGATCTCCCTAGTTTAGTTTTCCAAGTCTTTGGATTGCTGCAGGCATGTGCCATCATGCCTGGCTCATTTTAATTCTGTATTTCTAATTTGCACTAATAAAATAAAATTTTAAAATGTTGAAAACCTATGTTCTATGTTTCTAAGGAGATCTTAATTCTCTCTGAGGCTAGCTGCTCTTAGATTTTCATTATTGAATAAAAATCTGTAAAATAATATATATGCTGCCAAAGAGAGCACAAAGAAATCTGTCAGACAGTATTTGTAAATAATACATACTCTCTAAAAGAATAGTATTTTAATATCAACCGTCTGTCCAGTGTCTGCAGCGTTCAGAATTTCACACAAAATTCTCTAATGTGAACAGAAAGTGTATAATAGCACATAGATACTTCACTTCTGTCTATGAATATAAATCTTCTTTGAAGCAATGCAATGAACAAGACATTTACCTGTTCTCTGTGGTGCATCTCACATTTTACCCTTATTAAAGCCACCTGCCAGTGTTAATGCTTTTGTAATCCATGAGTAACACAAAAGTATTTTGTGTGATTTTCCAAAGGACTCATAACTGAACTCATGACACAACTCAGAATTCTTGGAAAATTATTTTCATTTTTATATAATTCTGAGTTTGGAAGAACCTGGGGAACTTTGAAAAACAGCACAAGTGTGAAACAATAGCTTGCATCTTCATCAAGAATTTGAAGTTTTATATGAATTGTTCCTGAAAAATGTTTGGCACACAAACATTTCTATGTGTGGCTTATTAGGGGTCATGAAAGGAAAACAGCTGTGCTAAAAAAAGTGTTTTAGTCACTAAACCTTTAAAAAAACAGAAAGATTTAGATTTTAGCAACTCACTTCACAGTTCTATAAAGATCAACACTTTAACAACCTGGAGCCAGACAAAATAGAGACCCTTCTGGAAGTTTCACTTTTTACCTTGTAATATTTTCAACCAGACTAAATCTGTTTATGCAGTTCTCTAATCTTATTCTTTATCTCTCTACCTTAATCAATGCTGATTTACTCAGTAGGCAAATAAGTATAAGCTAGGCACCAATAAAACAGCAACATCTAGACATTGTTTATGAAGGGATGTAATACTTAATATGTGCTTCCCCCAAATCACTAAAGTATAACTGGCAAAGTTACAATTTAAATTGAATTTCTTCCCTTACTATTAGCCTTAGTTCTTGTACTTTGTTTAGGGATAGAGTGCGACACTTTTCCTTGGTTGGGGCTGAAATAATTGTCTTCTTTTTAAATGTGTTATTTGAGATATTTTTCAAACACAGGCCCAAATTAGAGAATAGTATAATGAACACTCATGTAACCTTCACCCAGCTTCAATGATCTATAACTCTTGATAATTATTTCATCTATATTTCCACCAACTCTCACTTCCCCATTTGCCCTTATACAAAATCAAATCACAGAAGTCATAATATTTGAGACTATTTAATTGTGCTTCTCTAAAATAGATTTTTTTGAAACATGCAAATCTTCAGAGAAACATTACTATGGTAAAATGAATACATGAAATTCTTCATCAAGATAGTTAGCTAACAGTTTTGCATATTTGCATTATTTTTCCAGACAGTAGATAAATCTAAATATAAGCATATTTTAATTGTTTTTTTGCTGAGTCATGTAAAAGTAAGTTGAAGTTGCAATTACCATAACCTATCATCCAAAATACTTCAGCATGTAGCTGTTAAGGAAAATGATATTATCCTATATAACCAATCTAAAATTATCCAATTCAAGAAATTTAACATTGATGCAACACTGTTATCTAATGCAGAGTTCATATTCAAATTTACCCAATGGCTCCAACAATGGTTTTGATCATTTTTTTCAATCTGGACTCCAATCAGGATTTCATTTATTTGTACCATTTTAATAGCTCTAAAGCTAGAACAATACTCTAATCTGTTTTTTTCTTCTATGTACAGATTTTTTGAAAAGTATAGATCAATTGTTTTGTGAGACATCTGTCAAATGTCTTAATATGCCCCTGACATCAGCCATCTCTATGTCTATGGTCTAGGCTTTTAGGGTCTGTGGCTGCTGTACAGATAAGTGGAAGTGTCTTCATTTAGAATCTCTCTTCATTTTAAAATAAATTGTGTCTGAATTTGTGGGAAGCAGAAGGGCAATGTGAAGAAAGAAAGAAGTGGACACTGTTAATTATAGGCTCAAATAAAGTCATTAAGATTCAAACACGTAACATTTTTGTTACAAGCTTTTTCAACTGCTTCTAACTTGCTATTTTTAGAACTTCACTTGACAAGTGTTCCAAGTGGAACATCTTAATAAGCAAGCATGTGTATGTGATGAGATTTGGTGAGCAATCTGAGATCATTGCTTCAACACACTGGTTTGTTTTCTACTTGTCCTAGGCCTTGCCTTGGCCTCTAAAATTCATCCTCTCATTGCACTCAAAAGAACCAATTTAAAACCAAGTCAAACTATATTATTCCTTTGATGAAAAAAATCATCAATGAGGTAAGAGTCAAGCTACATGGCATGCACAAAAATCTTTTGTGATCCTATAAATTCTAGTTACTAAACCAGTTTTCTCACATGATCTTCCAAGTTTCTTGACCAAGAATGTGCTTGTGCCCAGAAGTATGGAACTCTGTGCTAGGAGGATCTGTATAGTAGTTTCCTAGACCTTTAGCATTATATAGTAGTGAGGAATTGTGGGATACTATATGTTTTTTGAAGGTGGCTGCATTTTTATTCTTGTTAAATAAGAAAGTTTATAATCCTCCCATCTAGTGGTAGGATTGATACTCCCTTGTCTTGAAAGAAATGCCTGTGTGTTTGTGTGTGTGTGTGGGGGGGGGGATAATATTGTGTAAGTGTTAACCAGGGCATATAAAACCACTTCATCTTTTAGAAATGTCACACCTAGAAACTGAACAAATCAAATCATAATTCTATACCACTGGTTTTCAATGTAGTATACACATACCCTACGGGATCTTCAAAATTATCCACCACTAGGATATGAGAATAAAATAGAATTTGGAATTTCATTTCCTCCCTCATTAATCTTTAATTTATAGTTGAATATGGTAGCCTTCAGCCACACATGATCACTGAATACTTGAAATCTGGCAAGTCTGAATTGAGATGCTGAGAATTTTACATATATATAAGATTTAAAAGATTTATAAAAACATACAAAATATCTCATAATTTTTATACTGATATATTGAATTGGTAATATTTTATGTATTGCTTAATGAAAACAAATTATTAATTCCAATTTTTCTTTTTACCTTTTCAACTTGACTACTAGAAAATTACAGCTCATTCTCTTGTGATTCCAACTATATTTCTAGTGGATGGTATTGATAAGTTATGAATTTACAGTCATATAGTATGAACTGAAAACATTTAATAAACAAAAATCTGTATTGGAGAAATGTATGTGCATACTTTTATTATAATGGTTGGAGCAAGCAATTAGAAATGTTTGGAAAATACTGATCTTGAAAGTCAGTTGAAAAATCCATCTAAAATAATGTAGGAAACAACATACCAAAAGATAAGCATCTTTTTCTATCTTTGCCACTTTCCTTTTCACAAGGCATCCAAAAATATTCTTGACCTCCAAATTAATACTCTTCTAGGAGGACCCAGTCTGCACTACCCTACTCTCTAGTTTTCCTGATGTACCCTCCTGGTAAAGATGCTACCATGGGTCTCATTATCCAGCTACCTCATCCAAGTGCTATTCTCTCCAGTTGCCTTGGGTCAGGACTATTTGTAAAGTTCATAGCAAAGTGAACATGTGGGGCCCTTTCTCAAGGATTATTAACCATTTCAAAAAAGTGCCAGTGAAGCATTAAAGCAAGTATAGGCCCTTTCTGGGCTCTTGACCCTGTGCAACTGGAAAGTCACACATCCATGAAGCTGACCCTGCCTCTGGTCATGTACATTCCGAGAGTCTTCAGGTGTCCCTGGTTCTTTCAGGCCCCTAGATAATTGCTGTGAGCTGCTGAGAATTCCCCATCATGAATTAGCAGGATGATTATATGTCTTTAAATTATAGATCCTTAAGTAAAGGCTCTTCTCTTTCATTAAGCTACTAAAACCGCATGTTTCCTTGAGACTCCTCTGGAGTTTCATGGTCTGGCTGAAGCATTCCTAGCCACAGAGTGAGAAAGTTTACAGTGCCTTTACAAAAGAGACACATCTTATTTCTGTACCATTCTCAATACTTGTTTGGTTAAATTTGAATTAGAATATTTTTCATATTGCATAAAAGACAGTGTTTGGATTATAATTATTTCTTCACACACTATATAGACTGAGTAATCTAATGAATGTTAAAAGACTTGGGGAGAGCTGTCATTGTCACTGTTTCATTGCATTGTAAGAAATAACAAGTATAATTGTCATTATAAGATTTTTATCCAATTTAAAATATTATCATGACTGATAGTTGCTTAATGATGATAAAAGACATGTTTAATGTTTCTCTCACATTCAAAAAGTGAGTTTTTATTATCAAAATATAAGGAATTGGGCCTAGTTAACTTTGTGCAAAAAAGTCAGAGTATTGATTTCACTACAATAATGAATATTGACAGGAAAATATCTTCTGAAATAGAGGAAGTTGAAAACCATGCCCTTTCCTGTGGACAAAACAACATCTAGGAAATGAGAGTAGGCATAGATAATGGAGATACGGACACAGAAAAATGGAATGATACTATGATGCAATAATACGGCATTATTTAGCTGAACTGAAAAATGACAGCTGACTCAAGTTCCATGACCTAATTTTACTCTAGCGACAAATGATTTAACTTACAAAACTTACACTCCATATCATTCCTTCTTTCCTCTCTCTTTCTTTCTTTTCTTTGTTTTTGTTTTGAGACAAAGTCTCACTATACTGCTCAGGCAAGTCTTGAACTCTTCATCTCCAGTGATCCTCTTGCCCCAGCCTGCCAAGTAGCTAGGATTACAAGTGCATACCAACTCAGCTCACCATTAAATAATTAGATATGAATTTAATACAAAATCAAATGTAAACGTTTTAACGACAGTGGATAAATATCAAAGTAATAGCTGGGCGCGGTGGCTCAAACCTGTAATCCCAGCACTTGGGAGGCTGAGGCAGGAGGATCATTGCAAGTTCGAGACCAGCCTAGGCTACAAAGTGAGCTCAAGGCCAGCCTGAACTGCATAGAGAGACCCTGTCTCAAAAAGACAAAAAAAATCAAAGTAATACAGTAATTAACAATTGAAAAAATATGATATTAGATAACCTTCATGAAGCTATCCTGTGTTTGTATAACAAAATAACGAAGTTTCTAATATTATATGTAGTCAAGCAGAATGCCAAAAATGTAGAACCTACTTTTATAATTACATATTACCTGGCAATTCTATCAATGTCAAAATTTATTTACTTGTAGCCAACATCCCTCTTTTCAGACATATAGAAAATAAATTAGTGGAGATGTCTATAGTGACATTATAGAATCAACATCTCAGTAAACATCTAAGCGAAGTGTGTCCTTACTTTTACTAATCACTTATTGTTTATTATGTGCACGATTCTTTCCATTTCTAAAGAATAATCACAAGGGCTATGCTGTTAACTCGCCAGTCAAATGAGAGTATAGAATTTTAAAATCTCCCAATCATTGTGCAACTATACTTATTTGTACATGTCTCACACCTTCAGATCTACTCATCTGGTGTCTCTTCTCGGGTGATTGCTTTCTCCTTGTAGTTTAGAAATTATTTTTTTTCAGCCATGTCCCTTTTACCTTTCAACTGTTAACATAACATGGTTTCTTATACTGTAGAAAAAAGTGTGCAGTGAGTGTGATGTCAATCTCAAGTAAAAACAATGTGATTCACATTTTGTGGTGCTTTTTGATTAACACCATCATTGTTTACATAAAGCAGTATAAATAAGATTCATCTACATATGTTACCTGAATAAACAATCTCTCGTGGTCACTACAGTTGAACTTTCAAAGTAAGACAAGTTCAGTAAAAGGAGACTCTCTCTTAGCAGGCTATATGTATTTTCTTAGGTTAATTGACTCATTTCTCACATGGTGGTGTACTGTGACACCTGGAAGACAACAGGTGAATGTGAATTAGAAAGGTCACTTTGTTCAAGGTAGGAAATCTAGCTGTGGTGTGATTGTCATAAGAATCGATCATATTTATTCACGCAAATATTGATAGTGACAAATACAACATGAAAAGCACTTTTTGTTGAATAGGGAAAAAAAGCAAAGGAAAGTGATCCTTTAGTCTTATTCTAACATCATCTGTAGTGACCATTTAGTCTTATTCTAAAAGAGTATTTTGATTTTTACTTTAATCATTTATTATAAATATTGTAAGTATACTTGGGAGGATGTATATACCCAAAGGTATTTATCATAAGCTTGATATGATCAACTAAGATATAACTTGGGCTTGATTCATTTATAGTATTTTAAGAATTGGTGCTTACTACTTGCCAAGCATTATAAAAAGTATGCACACATATGAATTCTAATTTTTTTATCTCTACTCTGAGTCCTAACATTATGAACTTCTCATGCTAAAATAAAGTATCAAGGAAAAATTTAAAGTAATATTTTATTAGTTTATTGACTTGGTCCATATCATAATATCACAAAGCATAGTTTGATCCCGGTACCAAAAAAGTCACAAAATATTAAACTAGAAGATAACATAGTGATCATTTTCTTGACTTTATTATATATACTTACTACATGTATATGGACACTAAAACTAAGGAGTTGAAATTACCCTATAAGACATAATATATAAATCTATAATACAGCCAAGGCTAAACTTGGATAACTGAAAGCTTTTTATTTTATTTTATTTTATTTTATTTGGTACTGGGGATCGAACTCACGACTACACACTTGTAAGGCAGGCACTTATGCTGCTGAGCTAAATCCCCAGCCCTGAAAGCTTTCTGTACATGTTATTTTATACAAATTAAATTGGCTTCATTACTTTTGGAAAAATAGTTATTAAGCTATTTCTAGAATTTTGGCAACATTATATGAACTCTAGACTAAATTCCAAATTGTTTTTTTTTTCCAGTACACTTTCTTAGCCTTATACACTAGCACTGTTGTAAGAACAAAAAGCTAAGCAATAAATTACTTGCTATCATCTTCAACCTGGCTCTTTCTTTCTTCCTTGAAATTTCTCTGGGATCCATTTCAATTTAGATTTCCTAATATTGTTACCTCTAGAGCATAATCTGAGAAGAGGTAGAAAAAAGAAAGCGTTAGTTGAAGAACAACAAGGGCCTTTAAATGCAGTGAGGCACACTCCGACATCCCAACAGGACTATCTTCCTATGAAAAGGCCATCAAATATTGCAGTTTTTCCTATGGCTTATGCTAGAGCTATCCAGGATGTCAGTTTAGATTGACTGTTTGGCAATGTAGTTGTTATGAGTAGGCTACAGGATTTCATTGACAGTTGTAAACACCATAATATACCATTGGACTTCTCTTGCCCCTAATTTTGGTTCATACAGCATTTCTACATTTAACAGTGTGTTTCCAACAATAAACATTTAGCAAGTATCTTTAAATGCTTTTTATATACCAAGTACTATAATAACATTGAAGATGTCATAATTAAATAAATAAAACTAGATTACTTAATCTCCTAATCTGACATGATAAAAAACACAAACAGTAACAAGTGAAAATGAATTAAAGAAAATTTAATAGGTAATATGATAGTGACTAGGTAACTACTATGAGGTTGTTTAAATTGAAAAAAAAAGTCAAGGAAAGTCTTTCTGAGAAAATATAATTTATCTCATCTCTAGAAGAATAGAAAGCTGATATGTCTGGCTTACAGTGAACAAGGGATTGTGGCATGAAATGAAACTAAGATGTAGAGGCAGGGCTGATTACATAAGTCCTAATGGGCCATGAAAATAGGTTTTGATTTTGTTACAGCTCAGTAGAAAGCCACTGAGGGTACAGAGGCATGCACCTCTTTAATAAACTCAAAATATGAAATTAGAAGAGACTATGGTTGAAATTTTGTTTAACCATTTTATTTACAGGTCAAGACTCTAAAGCCTTGAGAGTGAAAATGACTAGTAGACTAAGTCAATAGCAGAGAAAAGCCTAAACTTAGCCTCTGAGCTCTAGAGAAAGGGCAAAAAGTAAATGTCAGGGAAAAGCAAAGGGAAGAGTTTTTAGATCATTATGTAAGAGTAAGGAATATCCACAAGATGATTACCATTTGGGTCATTTTTTCTATATGAAGAAAATAGGCAAAGAAACAGCCAAAGGACTCAGCCCCAAGCTATAAACACTTTGGCACAGACAAAATGGAACTTTTGAGTATTTTTGCTCATTATCCTCAAAATGTGAGAGCTGTACTCCTAAACAAACCTCAGGAATTCACTATGATCATCTCAGTCACCCACTATGATTGTAATTAATAAGCTTTATCTATACACATTTTTAGCCATTATGACCTCTTATTATTTCAATTTCAAATGTTGCTATCTCATATTAATGGGACTCTGGTTTTCAAATCTTAAGCTCAATTAATCTCAAACATATTTTCAAATGTTATAACAAATATTTAGTATTTGACGAATGCTGTAATACACTGTGATAAAGACAAATGACATATATTTTAAAATATTTGATTGTTTCATATACTCTAAAGAGACTAAAGTTTAACTCATTGTAAATTAACTTGTTTTGTTTCTTCCTTTTATATTGCCCTTTATGCTTGCAGCATGTTGTGTAAACATGTTCATTAGTATTATTTCAAATAATAATTATAATCTATCACTCTCCTAAAATTTTAGAAATTGAAAAATAAATTATAAGGGACTGAAATTTCTGGAATATGAGTATGGGATAGCGTCTCCCTGAAAATCATTGAGCTATACCAAGATTTGCTGAAATAAAAAACAACCTTTGTTCCATAAGTGTTTCCTTAATATCCTAGAAAAAGCAAGTTTGCTACCTATCTACACAGGAACTAGCCACAATTTCTAATATACCTCTATCTTTGGAGTAATATCAAAAATAGGCAGTCTCTAGTCCTGTTACTTTAACAAATCCATGTGTTTCATTTTGTGACCAATGAAGTATCTAAAAGGGAATATGTTAACAAAGTTTACACATCAAGGTGTTGAACTGGTCATGTCATGACTTATTTGGTCTGTCTTTCCCATTATTTACACATATTTGCTACCTTTGCAAATGATTCTTAACCAATTAGGATGGTAAGTATATTAACTACTTGTTTAGTAAGAAAGGAGGAGTAAGTATAATGCTGATTTCAGAAGAAAAAATCCTTGTGATATCCATTAAAGTCACTACTAAATTGTTATGAAATATATACTACAAATGAAAATTATGTACTCGATCGATTGGACCCATTTACAAAATTCTTTGAATTTATCCCACCAATACAAGTCTACAAAGATGTATGTACATAGACTTCTCAAGTTTGTGCATGAGAGAGGGGCAGCATAGAATAAAAGCTCATATAACTTTCTCTATCTAAAATCTATGAAGACTGATTTGACCTTCAGTTTTCATCTATGACAACTGAACTTCCAAATATAAAGAAGCAGATGCACGTATATTTGTGTGTATGTATAATAAATACATGCACATACATGTATTAGTCAAAACCCAACAACATGACAGTCAGTGTGCTACAGAAGGAAACAAGTAAATTATTCTCCTTTCATAGATTTTGTAGTCAAATAGGAAAAATGGTATCATATTATTACATCTTGGAAGAGTATAATAAAGAGTAAATGTGCTTACCTAAGGCTTTAACTTAATCTAGGCACAATACAAAACCTCTTGCTGCTCATAGCTCTGTCTCTTCAGCCAACCTATCCACTTAAAGGAAAACCATAATGAATCAGCAAACAGAACTTCACATTTTGCCTACTTTCACTGCTAGTTTAAACCTCTAGTGCGCTTTCAGAAATATAATATTAGTACTCCCTTTTCAGAAATTGTGTTTTTCACTGTATATAGATATAGACTAAGATCCATGCAGATATAGACTAAGATCCATGTTTTTCTTACACGTATGCAGGTCATTCAAACCTAGCATTCTATAATCAGTCAAACTAGAAAGCCAACAAACAAAAAATCTTTCCACAGGTCTAACTGTTACAAACAAATTTGTCTCTCTGTTGCTTCATATTTCACAACTGTGCCCCTTCACCATTTTAATTTGTGGCTGCTTAGGTTGATATTGTATTCATTCAACTATTACACAATGGAATAAACTTTAGTATAACTGACATGAGGTATGATTATTAAACGAGATTCTGGTATTTGTTCCATATGAAGAAGGTATACTTTGGGACATGTAAAGTTTACAATAAACAGTTTGTAGTCTGATTTATTGCAAGCCATAAACTAAAAGAGTTTAACAAGCAACAAGTACTACATACAAAAAATTGTGACAGTACTGATCTCTTCTGGCTCAGAAAATGTTAATTGAACCCAAATGTCAAATCAGTATTAAAACTCAGACTGATGATTTGAGAAAAAGGGTGGAGTTCCCTTCCTAAAACTGAAACTCAAGAAGATTTTGAGATTTTTTTGCCTCATTATTTTTAATTTCTACTAATAATTTTGATATATAATCTAGAATTTAGGGAGATAAGAACAAAGCTATGACAATCACCCAGATTGGTAACATCTAGGGAGCAGCTATTTTCAAAATAGTAAAGATTTCATCAATATAATTATATACTAACAGACACATTTTTAAAATCTTAAAGTGTCATCCTACAGGAATAAATAAAAGAATGGGTATACAGGGTAGTCATATGGCAGACTATACCCTTACACTCTTATACCCTTATAAACTTCTCAGCTAAAAAAGGACATTTTTTTAAAAAATCATTGCTCAGTTGAATCAAAAGGTAAAAATTTGGAGATGTCAAATAAAAATCCATAAGGTAAACCAACACCGAAGTCATCCTCACTCTGAGACTCTCTGCTGGAACCTAGAAACCTCAGCTTTTACTTAAGCAATTATATGGATGTGGAAGAAGCACAAGAAACAAAGGCCATCTGTTCAGGCATAGAGTATGAGACAAAACCCTGCATAAAAATGAGACTGAAAGGTATAAGAGTAAATGATAAAATAAAAGTCAAAATGAAACAAAACAAAATAAAAAGGAAATTACAAGCAGAAGGGACAGCAAAACCTATTTGCCAATCTTAGCTTTGATAACTGGTAGCATAAAAATAAATCTTCCTTGAAAATTCTCCTTTTTGTTCAGTTGGTTCCCCTAGGAATCAGCAGTTCACATTCATTCTACCTGCATGGTCAAAGAGCATCTTGAGCACAGAATATAATTTAAACTCTGGAAGTGACTGCAGGCAACTGATAAATCTCTCTAAGAAGCCAATATCAACACAGGATCAAATCACTTTCACAGATAGAGTTTCAAGTGTAAAATTTGCTATCAATTTCATCAATCTCAAAACATACAATTTTTCATACTTGGTATCTCTGAAATTGTGGAGTGAATTTTATAATTGAAGTATTTTAGAATTTCTTTCAACCTAAAAGTACTTGACATAAAGCTGTGATTGCCTATTCATGCATAAACATCAAAAAGGCTAGCACCAATTTTTATAGGAAGTCAGAGACTTGGAAGAAGTTCCTGGAGACATAGTGAAGTATTTTTTAAATTATTTCAAACCAAATGGTTGTTCAGGGGGAAGTATTTTGATTAGTGTTTATTTGTTATACAGATTGTTTTCATTGTGGCAAATTTGTGCATACATATAACATACTTTGATCATTTCTATTCCTATTGCTCCTCTTGCCCTTGTCTCTTCCTATCCTTTGTTTCCTTCCTCTTCTATAATCCCCCCTTCTCCATATATAAGAAAGTATGTTACATTTGTTTAAATTTGACTTATTTTGTTATATATGATCATCTTCAGATCCACCTATTTACCTGTTAATGACATGATTGTATTTTTTCTTGATGATTGAGTAACACCTCATTGTGTGTATGTGTTACATTTTCTTATCTGTTAACAGACACTTGAGCAGATTTTATTGTTTAGCTATTGTGAAGTAGGCTACAATAAACATAAGTATTCATGTATCTCTATAGTATGCTTACTTCAGGCCTTTCAAGAATATACAGAGGAATGGTATAGCTGGATACAATCATATTTCTATTTTTAGTATTTAGAGAAACCTTCATATTTATTTCCATAGTGACTATTCCCACCAACAATCATATATAGGTACATTTTTCAGGGCATAATACTGAATAAAAATATTTCTCAATACTCCCAATGCAAGACTAACAAGTCCTGTCCTTTGTAGATTGTTTCCTAGCTAAATTGATTTCTAGCTACTTCATGCTTTTATTCTTATTCTAAGAATTTATTTCTTCTAATATCAATGTAAAACTAACAAGCACAGCATCTACTACTTTTATGGATTTTTAAAATAAATGCAACATTACTACCATTCTTGGTGGCCAAATTATGACAGTGTGTGAGAAAGTATAGAAATCTGTCACAGTTAAATAACAAATTACTGAGAAGAATTACAATTTTTTTTAAATTTCACTTTTCATATGAAGAAATATAGGGAAACCTTAACGATTTGTTCATCTGCATTTTCCTTGGTATTTATGCATAAGTTATATGTGATAAAAATTATGCATAATTAAGTTCAAAGAATATGAATTCAATAAAATTATAAAATAAAAAAATTAGAACACCTTACAGGTCACACTTTAATTGGTAGTACTTTTCTTTGGCAGTGGTATATAAAATGATGTTGACATAAAGGTCTGTATGATTTTGTTCTGTAAATCTCTGTTGAATTGTTTAACTTTACTTTCTACTACCTACCAATTAAACTCTAAATTATGCAGAAAAATACTTTGTTGATTAGAGACATTAAATTCTTGAAAAACTGTATTATAAAATGTGATATACTGGCTTGTAACTTTTTTAGTAGAAATGCAAGTAATTCAACTAGGTTGAAATGGCCATCTAATTTCTACAAACATCATCAGAAAAATAACAAGAAGTCAAATTGTAAATTGCTTCCAACACAAAATATTTGAATTTATATTAGGTGACACTGGAAGCCATAGTAATTCAGGAGCGAATTTTAAGTGACATGATTAAAGCCACAGAAATAGGAAGAAAACTTGAGAGCATTGTACAGTGAACTTATGGGAAAAATAAGGCATGGAGAGAATTATTAGGGACCCCTGCAGTGGGCCCTATCTTCTATCAGGTGTTATGGTGAGTCACGTAAAGAAAGAGCAACAGACAAAACTATGGAACAATGGGGAGCTGAGATGACCAGTTGTTCACAAGGAACAAAAGGCCATGAGGCAGACAGGACATTGGTATTTACTGATTACATCTGTATGAAGGACAATGGGTGAAGGGTAATGAGTGTTTCTGGAAACAGTAATGGGGATTATGATGGGTTAGTAAGAAGAACAAAGCATGCTTGAAAGGATGAGACAAGGGACAATAAGGAGACTATAGTTTCCCCAGGTGCCTTATCATCCTTAGCAGTGAGTGACATAGTGTCACTAGCCATAGGGCTTCAACTGTGACCAGAAAAAAGCAGTGAGTTTCCACACTCAAATCTGGCTCAAAGGGCAGGACAAATACAACCTTGGGTATCCCTTACACTCAATTTATAATCTGTGGTCCCTGAAAGAGAATAATGGAATAAGAATGAAGGAAGGGTGGCCTGTTAAGATACCTTGTTCAAAGTGAGTAGAATCGTAACAAATTCTTAAAATTTAGATAGCAGCAGTAGGAATACAGACAACTTAAGCATGACAATTACATATGTTGTTTTGTATTATCCTTGGATCTACCATGGATTGGTCAAATATCTAGCCCCTGCCTAAAATGATATGGTCCCCTCAAATATTTCTAGGCAATAAATTATTCTTTCTAAATCATCCCAGTTTTAAATGATCCCTTTCAGATTTTTTTTACACTCTGTGTGATAATGTCAATTGTTTATCCTCCCTCTTTCACTTCTTTTCCATGTGGTTTAGTATGATTAGGGAAGCAAGTGATTAAAAAATGATCTCAGTTCTTGGAGAAAGTGAAGGAAGAGTTTTTTGGTACCAGGGATAATCTTAGTATCATTGAGGCATGGTACATTTAATCCAAAAACCATCCTTTGTCTTCACTGGCTTCTCTTTATGTATGTCTAATATCATTTGGTCTTTCTCAAGGGTAGGCTGGCAGCCATTGATATTTGCCAACTCATCATGATCTTTGATGGTCAGATTCACTGATATAGTCTATGTTCAAGCCTGATACCAGAACCCTCTCTGCAATTAATTGCTCCTTACAATCACCCCAATGTGCAAAGACATTCCAGGAAATTTTCCTGTGCTACACTGGAATGCTTGTGGTACAATGAGGCTGCCTATCCCACCAAATCCCTTACTTAGCTAATACTCTCTTCCTTATCTATACTATGACGGCCACTGATCTTCTCCAAGTGAGTGACTACAGAATTATGACCAAGCTCCCATCTATTCAGGGTTTAACCAAATTCTTATGTTCTTATCAACCTTTTCAATTTGGGGAAGGAAGTATACTTTATTTTGACAACCAGATTATACATCAGGGATACACACAAAAGGCTATTTCATTTTCATCTCATTTTACCTCACTGTCAGTTTCATCTGTTTCAATGACAGCCAAATATAACACTAAGATTTTCAAGTTCTGAGTCCATAATCTTTTGATTCTTTGACATTAAATCTCTCTTCCTTTTTTATCCACAAAATTCAGGCAGTTACCTTGGCTTTCAAGATTATTTCCACGAGTTAAAAAAGAAAATGCAGATAGTCATTAAGACAATTTTCAAGGGCCAAGGATGTAGCTCAGTAGTAGAACATTTGCCTAGCATATATTCGGCTCTAATATACACTGTACACAAATTTTATTTTTCTTTTTACATAACATTGCAGGATTAAGCTTCTCACTCATTTTAAAATTAGTAGTACAAATAATCTGCTTTGGCCAATGAAATATAAGAGGAAGTAACATATCATTTATGTGGAAGAATAAGAGCTAGTGTGCCTTTTTCTGTATTCCATTTAGTTAAGAAAAAATAACTCATGCCTTAACTATAGAAGCATGTGTTGAAATGGAGCCTCCATTAACCTGAGTTGCTGGTTGCAATAACCAGAGCTTCTAATCAGCTCATGTTCAGCCTCTCATATGAACAGAAAACTTTTTATGATTAAGTCACTGAGGTATGAGGTATTTTTGAATTGTAAAAATTATATATCACTTTCACTGGGAAATTTAATTTCTTCTTTATCAATAACTTTACTGAGACTATAACAGTACTGAGGGTGAGCCATAGGACAAAGAGGAATGTATAGCACAAAAATCTTATATTACTTGGATATATCACCACTTATATGTTTAAGGAATTGTGGCTAGTTACATAAGTTAGAGGACACAAGGTTCATTTAGTAGAAAGAAGGTTCACACCAAGGAAAGTTGAAACCCATGCATCAGGCTGAATGAAGTATTGGGGTGTAATAAGAGGTCAATAAAGGGAATTCGATTTGAACTGGGGGGAAAATAAGGACAGAACCTTTAAAGTAAATTTACACAAAAGATAGTACACATTGGTTGAGTGATGCTTAAGGGGCATTATGCAGCATTTAAATTCTTTTTGGAAAAGACAGATAACAATATATGTTTCATTTCCTCTCTTACTAACATAAGACATTCACATTCATGATGATTATTTATTGTCATTCACTCCAAAATTTATTCTTTCATACTGTTCTGTGAGGTGAGGCATGAAGTATGCAAACTACATTTTCTATATTCCAAAGACAAGTGATCATTAATTATGAGGCATTACCCACTAACAATCCAGACACCATTCATAATCATCCCTCTCAGAAGCCTAAACAACTGTTTCAAGGTATCCCTTCACAGAGGTTTGGACATCACCTTCAGAATGTCCTTCTCAGAAACACAAGCATGAATCATGTATAGGCTTCCCTCATTTTTAGGACTATAGTAGCTTAGAGCATGTCAGTATATCTCATCCAAAATGAAAGATAATTGTCATGCCTTACACCTTCTATAAAAAAAGCACAATTTGGAATTGGTAGATAATATAGATGCCACATGAGAGTCTGCTGTCCCTACAAATTTAATGTGTAATCAATAAGGCTGCTATTCAAGTAGAGCCCAGAGGAAAAGCGCCTCTGCCACATCCAAACTGTTGTTCATGCTGGTCAGCTACTCAAACCTTTGGACCTAGAAGCCCAATGGTATTACTGTAAGTAGTTGTGGTAAAGAGAAATACTTCATGGAGCAGCAGGATAACTAGGTCTTGAGCAAAGCCAAGTTACTATGTAGATAAAGTTCAAAAAACAACTACTTTGCTGCTGGGATCTGGTAGAAACCAAATACTCACCCATAAGACACAAAGTAGCGATATGATCTAAGTTTCCTATAAGAACTGGATGTTATCTGCTCCATCAAGCCATAATTTTGAATATTCAAGGCAGGGTTCTATCATCCAGTGAAAACAAACTCTGCAGATTGCCTCTTTCTCAACAAACACACTGTGGCCCCATTAAAACCTCCCTATTGCTAGGCAGCTGAAAAAATAAATTGAAGCCTGGTTTATAGATAAGTATTCATGTTATATTCTCTAACAAGAAACAGACTGCTTCTATATTGCAGCACCACTCTTGAAAGACATCTATGAAGGATAATCCCTAAGTGATCAGAATTTGGATCAATATTTTAGCTTTTATACTTTGCATCAATGGATAAATGGTCAGAAGTGTGGTCTAAACTGATTTATAGACAGTGGCTAACAATTTGACTAAATGATTAGTGACCTGGAAACAATAGAATTGATAGATTGGGGATGAGGAGATGGGGAGAAGTTATGTAAATGATGATTCCCCAAGTAGCAGATGATAAACTGTTTTCTGCATGTTTGCTTTATGTTTGCTTTATGAGTTGATGCACAAAACTGTCAGGATGGTAAAAACAGAGCCTACTCATAGGTGCAGTAACATTGTCATTTTCCTCACAGATGCTGATCTGGTCACCACTAGTGCTAGAATAGAATCTCTCAATATGGATTTGCTTTCTGTGATAGGTAGAATTCCAAAAGGTTTCTTAAGCTCCTCCACCTCCTGGTGTATGTACTCTGTATAACCTTCAAGACTGTAAATATGAATTTCACTTCTGTGATTAGTTATGGTTATATGGGACATTTAACTTTAAGAAACAGAGATGATTAGGGTATGGGTGACCTAATGAAATATAAGGAAGTCAGAGATTGGAAGTTTGAGAAGTGTTTAACACATTGTTGCTGACTTGAAGATACAGGGAATGCCAAAATAATGCTGGTAGCCTCTAGGAACTGATATAGCTTCAAGCTCACAGTGAGCATTTAAACATGGACCTCAGTCCTATAGTTACAAAGACCTGAATTCTACTAATGAGTATCATCTTGGAAGTAGAAGATTCTCTATAGCCTCCAGATGAGAACTCAGCATAGCCAACGCCTTGGGTTCAGCCAGTAGCACTATGAGCAGAGAACACAGTCACATCATGCTTTCTGAACTACAGAACTGTGACATAATAAAAGGATGCAATTTTAAGCCTCTAAGCCATGTCGTCATCTGTTATATGGCAAGAGAAGACTAATATAATTTGCCGTTCTCCTACGACCTTCGGGAGACTGTGGCAGCAGTTGGAAAAAACTGCAGCATTAGCTGGAAGAAAACACCTGGTGAGATTATTACACACTACTCCACAGAATGTAGAATATGCTTTGAACTAGTCATAAATACATGGTGTGTTTTTTCTCCCAGTCATAATACACGAACTCAGGAACCAGAGTTGGCAATGACAGTAGTTTCCAATTCGCCACTAATAATATCCAATAACACTACTTTGGATTTTGCTGGTTTAGAGGTAAAAGATCCCAAAGAAGCAATGTTTCTATGTAAGAAGACAATATTTTCATCTTACTGGAAGCTAACATACTTTTGTGGTCCTTTTGGCTCCAAGTAACACTGAACTAAAAGGCAAATAAGGCAAAGCATGAATAAATTCTATTACTAAGGGAAGCTTCAGTTGATCCTACCAAATGGGAGATTATATCTATAATTCAAGGGGCATTACAGTACCACTTCACACTTGCACACACAATAGTAACAATCCAATTCATAAAGGACTACTAAGGACTAAGAGCCTTGAGGAATAAAGTTTGAGATCACCTCACCATATAAAGACCTAATCAAATGATCAACTGATTTTTTTGTTTGCCAATAAAACAAATATGACAGGGATCATGAAAGAAGAAGTTACAAATATCAACTATAACTTTGTGATCAATTATAAAAATTAGGGTAGAAAGCTCTGCATATTGTTATGAATGCATTATTTTGTCCTTTGTTCTTTCCTGTTTCATTTTAATCAAAATTATTACTGTTATCCGAATGGTATATTTCAATATCCTCTTGTTCTTTCATTATTCCAACATGTGTTACCATTTCTTTGTATTAAGTTTCTCATAGAAAGGAGGGTGGACATGATCAAAGCACAATATAGGGCTGAGGATTTAGCTCAGTGGCATAAACACCTGCTTTGCAAGTGCGGTTTTGAGTTCGATCCCCAGTACAAAATGAAACAAAACAAAACAAAAAACACAATATATGTATGTATGGATGGATGGGAATGTCACATTAAAGCTAATTTATAAAATTAATAAAAATTATTAATTATAATTTTTGAAGTTCCTTAAAAAAAGAGAAAACTGCCCATGGATTAAAACAATTGAGCAGTTGCTAAATAATACATATCTAAACACTTGATAATGTGTGGAACTCTCACATTATATTTATATGTATAAATATACATATATAAATGTACCTAGATAAATTAAAGCAGGTCACTAAAATGTTCCCACTTTTCTCCTTGAGGTGGTAAAAATATTGGTGATAATTATTATCTCCTTCATATTTTTCTTGAATTTTTTGTTTTATCACAAACACTGTGAATTCAATAATCCTACAAAAAAAGAAAATGTTCAAATGAGAAAGGAAACATGGAAGGAGGAGGGAGAAAGGAAAAAAAGGATCAGAGAAAAAAGAATAGAAGAAAAATTGAAATTAAGCTTTTGTAAATAAAGAGGAGTGGAGGGCTGAAGAAAGGGGAGAGAAATGAGAAAAAAGAAGCAATATATATCACATGCAGGTACAAACTCCGTATGTTGAATGCAATCATTATGCATATCTAAAATAAAAAATAAAATAAAGTTAAAAATAATCCCACAAAGGTAATGATTATTATCACAATCTTTTTTTGGAGAGGAATTTTTTTTTAAATTTCAGGCTATTTACTTGAAAAAAAAATTACCTATCATTAAACACATAAAATTGCATAAGTATATACATTTATAAACTCAACTATTTGTTTGATGTAATACCTTTAACATACATAAGACTAAAACAGCATAAGTCTTCATCAAAATAATACCACTTCATTGTAAAATAATGTGAAGTAACATGTTGTGGAATACATAGTATAAATGAATCTCAAATATAATGGTGGATGAAAGAATGAGGACACAAGAGAGTAGGAAACTATGATTCCCTCATTTGACATTATAGAAGAGACAAGGCTGAGACATAATAAGCAGGAGCTACATTCTACCTTTATAATCTTTTTAAAAATAAAAAGCAAACTAAATCTTACATGTGAACAACTTACAGGATTTCTGTTTTTCTCAGGATATTGTAAAAGACATGATTCCTCCCTTTCTCAGAACTCACTCACTTTAGCTACAGATCTGCATATTTTATGCTCTTTCTAAGCTATGCATTTATTCTGTGTTGCTTGGAGAGAAAGTTGTCACACTCTTACTGGCACATATATTTGAAGTCGGTCATACATAGGGGGTTTAATTATTAACCTATGTGCGTGGGAAGCAGGGAATCTGGTTGATAACCAGAAGAAAACTTTTTTCTATCTTCTAAAAATATTCTTTAAAAACAATATATTATAAAAATTTTATTATGTACATATTATATAGAAGAAAGGTAGACTTTTTAAAAGTCCTAGTATTTTTATTTGGGACTAACAAGAAAAAATGTCAAGTTGGTTGCTTAATATAATAAAAAATATCACATAACAAATCAAGTTGCCTGTTTCAGGACAAAAGATTATTTGACTTGACATATATCATTTAAAGAAATACCTTCTAATGGAAAACAACTTTCTGGTGTATAATAATCTTTGTTTTTTTCAAATTAAATCAGAGGACTAGAAAATGAAAAGATTATGCAACTGTTCTGTAAGTTTATTGGCAAAATGAGTGAATGTGTGTTTTGGTTGCTCTGCAGAAACTTGACCTAATTGAAAGGGAAATGTGAGGCCTGGTGACAGAGCTGAATAATTGTCTTTGAGAAAAAGAGTCAAACGATTATTCATCTTCTGTATTTCTTCCACATAGAGTTTATGATGACTATTTCAACCCTGGGAAATTACTCATATCCCAAAAAAGTTCAAACCGGAGGCTCTATATTACTAGTTTAATTCAGAACCTTCATTAGAAAAACCAGCAGTTCTTTACCACTGCAATCACTGATGAATCAGGAACTGTCTCTTCATCTGAAAAGGTAATATGATTTAGTCACTAGCTGTAAGACAAGAGCTCTAAGGCTTTTAAAGTTCTTTTTTCTTTTGGTTTGTGCTTCTGTTTTATACTTCCAGAAGTAGTTGAAATTTTTTTTCATTCATCCACAACCCCTGGCTCTGTTTTTTCCTGACTAATGCATTGATTTGTTATGATGAGTCTAGCTAGATACAAATTAATGCTAACTAGGCATACAAGAAGAAAAAAAAATCCATCAACCTTAACTCCCTACCTCATAGCCAAAATAAGACTCTGTCCAATAATTTGCTCATTTTTCTTTAGTTCTGAGGAAAACACGAACTCCTCTGAGACTTAATCCTCTTCATCTTTGTATCCTGACTTCCTGGATAATGTACTCAATATATGTTGGTTTGTAAGCTTCAGAGCAATGCTATTATCAATGAGAAAATATTGGTTTTTCAGCAGCCTGACAAACTGACTTCTTAGAGAAATACAGAAGATGAAAATGTTTTCTCCAGCCTTTCCCATATTACTATTTAGAATAGTAATTTTAACAAGATTTAATATTCAAATCTAGTATGTCATCCTTTATTTCTCTTATATCCAAGAGATGAGACCTATTAATAGAATATTAAAAATTGTTAAAGGTCAATAAATTTGATGAGATCAATCTCTCAAAAGTAAAATAAGCAGCTCCTCATTAAATTTATTTAAATAAAATTTATTGAACAGGTTGTGAACTGGATGTGACTACAAAGATGAATGCGAGATAAGCCTAAATATAAAAAATTATGCAGTCAAGTTGGTCAAACAGATTCCTACACCACTACATAGAGTAATCTGATAGAGTAACCCTGACTGATGGTCTGCTCCCAAGAGGCCTCAGGATAGGCTTCTTAGGCTAAGTCTTAAAGAGGAGTAAGTATTCAGGAATAAAAAATGGCTTGAACAAAGACATAAAGAACAGAAAGTGTATAGTATCTAGGAATAAGGGCAAACATTTCTGTGCTACTGAGGATAATAAAGAAATGAGTGGAAAAAATCATGTAAAAGACAAATAGTAATTGGATAACAGAAACCAAATTTACCATATGTTGGAATTCTGAAGTAGAGGGAGAGTTCTGGGCAAAGCAATATTGGGGTCATATTTTCATTTTTAGATAGATCATTCAAAATAAAATGGGGATGGACTTAGGGAATGTAATTTTAAAGATGAGGAAAGCAATATTAGAATAATATAGATGAAAAACTGTGAAGACTTGAGTTTAGAAAGAGGAAGATGTATTCCGAAATTATTTAGCAGACTTTGGTAGGTGATGGGATGTGAGCTGTGAAGGAGAAATTTGCAGGATTCTACTGGGCCAATTACAGGAATGGGAAGTCTTGCAAAAGAGTTACAGCGTACAAATGGAGAGGAGATTTGGAGAAAGGATAAGAAGCCTTTAAATATACCAAACTTTAGATAATCCTGGGTTAGGCATCTGATTGGAATCACTGAAAAGTGAGATACTATGTAAATATCCCTCTGTGATGTTTCGGCAGTTGAAACATTAAGGACAGATATGAAGGAAGAATAAATAGAGAATGTTACGGGAGACAGTATCATAGAAATGACAACAATAAAGGAATTTCAAGGAGGGAATTATCAACATATCAAATTCAGAAAACCTGCCATATTAGCTAAAAACTGAAAAAGCCCTACAACAGTTGACCATCATCAGGATTTGCAGAATATGAAAAATATTTCAGCAGGGGTTAAAGTTATAAAGAAAAGTGTGTTCTCTTCATGGATAAATGATAGGTGAAGAAATGGAGACAAATAACTTCTTGGTCTTTTTTAGTTTACATGAGAAGAGAGAGAAGATGATTGCTCGATTTGTTCTCTCATGAATTTTACTTTTTGTGTCATATCCAAGAACTCTTTGCTTAATCCAAAGTCACAAAGAATATTTTATGTATTTTTCTAGAAAGATAGTTCTAAGTTTTACATTTAGGTTTATAATGCAGTTTGAGTTAATTTTTGCAGGAAGTATATAAGTTTAGGTCAAGGGTCTTATTGTTGTTTTATGTATAGAAGTCCAATTGTTCCAACATCATTTGTTCAAAGAACTATCTATTCTCTATTGAATGTTTTTACACCTTTGTCAAAATCTGGTGGCTGTACCTGTGAGGTTTTACTTCTGAACTCTATTATGTTGTGTTGATTTGTATATCTATCCTTTCATCAATATTACAGTATCAGGGGAAAAGGAAAAAGAGCAGAAGGAAGAAAAGGGAAACAAAGCTCTTGTAAATGGGGAAGTGAAGAAGGGTTGAAAGGAGGGAAAAGGAATGAAGGAAAAAAGAAAAAAATCAACATATATTATGTACAGGTACAAATTCCCTGTAATGAATATGATCTTTATGTATATTAAAAGCATACCAATAAAAATTAGTTTTAAAAAGAAAAATATATCACAGTATCTTGATTAGCTTTATAGCTTGTCTTGGGATCATTAAACAGTGAGTCCTCTAATACTGTTCCCCATTTTCAAAACTGTTTTGCCTATTCTAATTATTTACCTTCCTATATGTATTTTTAAATCAACATGTTGATGTCTTCAAAAACACCATTAGGTTTTTTATTGAGATTCTGTTGAATCTATAGATAAATCTGGGGAGAACTGTCATCTTAAAACTATCAAGACTTCTGACCCATTAACATGATATATCTCTTCATGAAATGTCCTTAATTGCTTTCCTCAGTGTTCCCTAGTTTTTGAGATTATATTTTCTGTGCACATTTTGCTAGATAAAAACCTAAGTATCTCAAAATTGTGGTACTGCTTTTTTGATGCTGTAATGTAATTTCTCATTATTAATACATGGAAAAATAATTAACATTGTATCTGCCAACTTGCTAAATTTACTTACTAGGTCTAAGACTTTAGGCTTCGTGAAGATTTCCATATAGGCGACAATATCATTTAGACTTGGAAATAATTTGCTTTCCTTCTAATCTGATGTTATTTCTTTCTTCTTCTAAATTTACTATACTGGATAAAATTTCCAATATACAGTTGAACAAAAGTATGGAGATTAAATATGCTTGACACTTCTCCTTGTCAGTAGCTTTTCTTTCCATTCCCTTACCATGATGTTTCACAGAGCAAATGCTTTTAATTTTGATGAGGTAAAATTTTCCTTTTATGGATCATATTTTCTGTATTATGTCTCAGAAATCTTCACCTACACTTGGATTCTTATAGTATTTCCTCTCTTTTTCCGAAAGTCTTACAGTTTTACAATTTACATTTAAATTTGGGATTCTTTTAGAGTTCAATTTTCTATAAAATGTGTGGGTTATGTTGAGTTTCTTTTTTCTTTTTACTTCTTTGCCTACATGTGTCCATTTTTTTCCATAAAGTTTGTTGTCATTTTACAGTATACCTAAATATTTAGTTTGCATTAGAGCAACTATAAATAATCTTGTGACTTTTAAAATGAATTTTTATTAAGATTCTAGATTCACATAAAGTTGTAATACCCAATCCAGACCATTTCTGTTTACTTTTTACCCAGTTTTACCCAATAGCAACACTTTACAAAACTGTATATCACAACCAATATATCAATGTTAACACAACCCACTGGTCTTACTCAGATTTACAACTTTTATGTGTACTCTTTTGTGCACATGTGTACTTAGAGCTATACGATTTTATCATGTGCATAAAAGTTCATGTATCCATCACTGCAGTCAAGACAGTGAACAGTTCTATTACCACAAAGATAACTTGTGTTGATCTTTTGTAAATGTACCTACCTATTTCCGATTACCCTTACATCTGGTAACTACTAATTAATTCCCCATATCTAATGTTGTAATTTTTATAAAGTTTTATAAATGGAACCATACTAACTTTTTTACATTTAGTATAATTCCCTGGAAATTCATAAAAGTTTTTACATCTATTAATAATTAGTGCCTATTTACTGCTAAGTATTATGGTATGGTATGTTTCCTCAACCATTTAGTTGTGAATAATAATTGGGCTGTTTTCAGCTCTTGGCTATTATTAATGATGCTGTTATGAATATTCATTTGCACATATCTGTGTGAACTCAAGTTTTAATTTCTCTGAAATAAATACTAAAGGTGGTATTTATTGAGCTGTATGATTACACATTTAGTTTTATAAGAGGAAGCCAAACTGCTTTCCAGTGTGGCCATACTATTTTACATTCCTACCAGCAATGTATAAGTGATCTAGTATCTCCGTGTCCTCTCCAGTATTTGGTGGTGTCATTGTTTTTATTTTTGCCATTCTGTTAAGTGTGTAGTCATATGTCACGAAGATTTAATTTGCTTTTTTCTGATGACTGATGACATTGAATTTCTTTTCACTGCTTATTTTCCATATATATATTTTCTCAAATTGTTTTGTAGAATTCACCAGTGAAAACATCTGGGCCTAGTGTGTTTGTAGAGTTTTTTAATCATTGCCTCAATTTTTAAAATAAATATTTGCCTATTCAGATTGTCTATTTCTTCTTGTGTGAGTTTCAACAAGTTTTATCTTTCAGGAAGTTGGTTCAATTCATCTAAATCTGTGTACTCTAAATTTGTTGGCATAAAGTTCATTCTTTTAATGAAAATCATAGAATCAGTAATAATTGCTCTTCTTTCATATCTGATGTTAGTAATTTTTTATCGCTCTCATTTTTATAGTTAATTGGACTATACCTTTATAAGATTTATTGGTCTTTTTAAAGAGTCACTTTATGATTCATCTACTAATTTGCTACTAATTTCCTATTTTCACTCTCATGGATTTCCATTCTAATGTTTATATTTACATTTTTGTCTACTTTTGATTTTGTTTGCTCTTCTTTCTCTAGTTTCTTAAAGTAGAAGTTTAATCTTTTCCTAAGATATGTATTCACTGCTATATATTAGCCTTAAAACAGTATTTTTGCTATATCCTGCAAATTTTAAATTATAATTTTTTCATTTCATTCAAAATATTAATTTTTCTAAAGACTTTTTTTGACCTATGTACTATTAAGCAGTGTTCTTTTTAACCTTCAAAGACTTTTCTATTTCTGAGATAGCTTTCTGTTGATTACAACTTTAAATTGCATTATTGCCCAAGAGCATTATTGATATGACTTCTATTCTTATAAATCTGTCAGGGTGTGTTTATATTCCAGAACATGGTCTCTCTTGGTGAACCTTCCAGGTGAATTTTAGAAACATTTTTTACTCTATTTTCTGAGTACGTGAGCATACCTGACACTAGTTAATTTACAAAAAAATAGAGGGTTATTTTGGTTTACAATTCTGGAATTCAAGCCTATGGGGCAAGCATCTGCTCAGCTTCTAGTGAGAGTTTCATGGAATACAGCAGAAGGCAAGAGCATACATGTGGAAAAAAGAGAGGATAAAAGCACTGGTCTACTTTATAATAACTCATTCTCATAAGAACTAATCCATTTTTACAAGAATTAATCCAGCTTGTGAGAAATACATTAATTCCTCTTGAAAACAGTAGCTGGCAACACTGCTACACTGGCAACCAAATTTCAGTATGGTTTTTCCCAGACAAAACCACACCTAAACCACAGAATTCCATCTCTGTTCCCCTAAAAGTCATTTTCTTGTCACAAAATACAATCATTCAACCCCCCAAAATTGTTAACTTGTCCCAGTATCAACTCAGTAGTCCCAGTTCAAGGATTATGAGAGATATTACATAATGGCAAATCTTTAAGAAAAATCCTCCAGAAAATTAAAAATGCAGTAACAACTTTTTCATGTTGGAAAGGACAAGACACTGAATCTTAAACCTTAAACTTTATCAAGAGGTACAAAGTAGCTAAAAGGGAAATAACTATGATCCCATAGGAATTTGTGGGTGATAATGATCACTAAACTGGAGGCACAGGAATGCACATGCAGGGTACAGTAAGGCACACAGTTTGATCTTATCATTTGTCAGCCAAGGACTGGAAGAGTTACCTTATAGAAGATGTCAATTTAGAACATAATCAAATAAGATGTGATAACTAGAAGTGCCCACTTTATGGAAACTAGTAAATATCTGCTTTAGTCTTCTTCCCGCTTTTCACCTATTTCCAAAAAGGCTAGGAAACAGAACATATGAATGTCATTAATAAAAACAGAAAAAGTGCACACCTATGTGGATATGATAAAATTCTGTGATAGATAATTTTTCTGTCCACTACATACATTTTTCTACACACTTATTAGAAATTATATTTAGTCACATGTGTGTAATTTATAAAAATTTGCAAAAATAAGCACAGGGCTCCCTTCTATATAGCACCTTTCTTTCCATAGTGTGTGTGTATGTATATATATATGCTGTCATGAAGTTTTCTTGATTATAATGGTATGCCAACAAGTTTTCTTTCTGGAAATAATCAAACATTTTGTTCACGATGCTTCTGTTTCACTATACTAAATCTCATGCCTCTTGAGGAGTGGAATGTTTTAAATACATATGTTGCTTTGAGACATGAATTGATTGCTTATAATTACAAATATATCCAATCAAAGATATTATTATATGATTAAGCAGTCTATTTGTGTTAGTCAGCTTGCCATTACTATAACAAAATGCTGAAAATAACTTTATAAAGAAGATGGGTTTATTTATGCTCACATTCAATCATGGATTGAATGCCTCATTGCTTTGGGCCTAAGACAAGGCAGCACATAAGCACATAATGCCAGAAAGTACTCACATTATGGTGGGCATGAAGAGAAAGAGAGGAAAAGGAAGGGACTTAGGTCTCAATGTGGCTTCCATAGGCCTACTTCAAATGACCAAAAGACCTCTCACTAGATTTTCCCTACACAGGATCCACTTACTCCCAATAGCACCAAATTTGGAACTAATTCTTTACTATGTAGGTTTTCAGGGTATATTACAGATCCAAACTATGGCACCATTCCAAATGAAATCACCAATAATAGTAGCGGTCCTTTTTAAAAGCCATTTGATGGTAGAACAGGGCTAATGTCTATGTATGAGGAAGTCATTAGGTATTAGAAAATTCAGAAATATGGATTTTGATTATTCTCATTCAGGAACAAATAGGTCATTAAATTGGAGTGTCAAAGTCAAATTATTACAAATAGTCTTGATTAAGAATATAGTTCCAAACAGTTTGGAAACGACTGACACAAATTCCACTTTCCTTGATATTTTTATTCTAACAAGTTTGATTGATTTCTTTCAGACACTGATTCTAGAATGTGGAAGGAAGTAAGTGCTGCTATATTAAATCTACACAAACCAATTTCTAAGAAGTATAACTAATGTGTTAACACATAACTTAATTCTTTGAGATAGTCAAATTGAATGCAAAGTAAAGTTGTATAAAATGCACATACAAGTTGGAGTAATATTTATCAAATGTGTATGGGGAATCTTTGTATGAATGTATGCTTTTTTATGTTGTAATTTACCAAAAGAGATAAACAAATCCACTGCAACAAATTTTTTACTTTTATATTACTATTAATATAATCTTCTCTATGATAATATCAGAGTCCAAGTATTTATTTAAAACAAAAAGTGAGGTATATATGTATTTTTTATTTTAAAGTGAAAAAAAGAAAAATCAACAAGCAAATCAACAATCAAAAAGCAACAACAACAAAAATAGTGATATAGGATTTTAAAACAAGATGATAGGAATTTAACAATGGCTGTTATACTGCATACATTATCTTCAAAATAGTTGCTAAGGTTATCAGATTCAGGCATGCAAGTTTGATCAAGCCATATAATTTCCCTTCGAGCAATTTCTTTCCTTTTAATTATATCTATTTTAACTTTAGGGACATATTTACTCTTTCAATTTCTTATACTAGTGAGACAATAAGGTGTTTATACATGCAAGTCAGATTTATTTTACTTATGAATATGGTTTCTAGTTGCATACATTTACGTATAAAAGCCTTGATTTTGTTATTTTTTATGACTTAGTAATAGTCCATTGTATAAAAATACCATATCTTTTTTATCCATACCTCAATGGATGGGCATTTGGGTTATTTCCAAGATTAAGCTATTACAAATTTTGCAGCAATAAAAATGGGTGCACATATATTACTGTGCTATAATGTTGTCAATTCTTCTTGGAAAATATTCAGAAGGGGAAGTAGCTGGGTCGAATGGGAAATCTAATCCTAGTTTCTGAGGAATTCCCATACTGATTTCCACAGTGGTTGTACCAGTCTACACTCATACCCACAATGGAGAAGGGTTCCTTTTTCCCCACAGCCTCACCAGAATTTGCTATTGGTTAATTTCTTGATGTTAGCCATTCTTTCTGGAGATGATACCCCAGTGCTGTTTTAATTTGAATTTTTCAAATAATCAATGATGCTGAACACTTTTACATATATCTACCATTTGTATTTGTTCTTCTGAGAATTGTATATTCATCACACATTCCCATTTTTGGATTGGGTCTTTATATTTGGGGGACCTTATTTTTTTTCAAACCTTTCTATGTTCTACATAAAAGTCATTTTTCTGAGGGATGGTTAGCAAAAATCCTTTCCCAATCTGTGGGTTTTCTTTTCACTTTGTTGGTGATTTCTTTCAATGTGCAAAAACTTGTTAATAAGATGAGATCCCAGTTGTTGATTATTTGAAGTACTTCCCATGCAGCTTGGTTTTTGTTCATGAACTCTTTGCCTACCCTTATGTCTTTAAGATTTCTATCTAATTTGTCTTCCAGTAGGTTTAGTGTTTCTGTCATAAAATTTAGGTCTTTGAACCATTTTGACTTTAGTTTAGTGAATGGTGTTAGGCATGGGTTAGTTTAAGTCTTCAGCATGTAGAAAGCCAGTTTTTCTAACACCACTTAATAAGGAGTCTGTCCCTCGTCCAGTGAAAATGTTTGACCCCTTTTTCAAAGATAAGGTGGCTGAGTGTATTTGTAGATGTGTTTGTACCTTTTGCTCTGTTCCATTGATCTTCAGGAATATTTTTTTGTACCAGTACTATGCTGATTTATTTAGCAGCTTCATAGTATATTTTTATGTCTGGGAAAGTGATGCCTCCTCCTGCCTTGCCTTTGTTGCTCAGGATTGTCGGTGTAATTCTAGGTCTTTTATGATGCCATATGAATTTTACGAATGTATTCTCTAGATCTGTGAGATATGGTAATGATATTATGATCGGGATTTCATTAAATCTGTACAAAAGTTTTAGAAGTATGACCATTTACAAATTTTGGTTCTTCCTATCCATGAATAAGGGATATCCTTCCATTTTCTGAATTCTTTAATTTCTTTTTTCAGAGTACTGTAATTTTCAATGTATAAATCTTTTACTTCCTCTGGTAGATTCATTCTTAATTATTTCATTATTTTGATGTTACCATGAAAGGTGTTTTTTTCTCTGATTTCCCAGTGAATTTGTTGTTTGTATACAGGAATGCTATTGACTTTTGAGTATTGACTTTGTACCCAGCTACGCTGCTGAATTTGCTTATTAAGTATATAAGTGTATTGGTGGAGTTTTTGGGGTCTTCTATATAGAGTATCATGTCATCTGCAAATAATGATAATTTAACTTCTTCCTTTCCTATCTTTATTCCTTTTATTTCACATTCTTGCCTAATTGGTCTGGCTAATGTTTCCAAAACTATATTGAATAGGAGTAGTTATAATAGACAACCTTATCTTGTTCCTGATTTTAGAGTGAAAGCTTTCAGTTTTTGACCATTTAGTATGATGTTGGCCATTGGTTTGTCATATGGCTTTTTATCAGATTGAGGTAAAGATTATCTATTACAATTTTCCATAGGGTTTTTATTAAGAATGAGTTTTGAATTTTGTTGAAAGCTTTTTCTGTACCTACTGAGATGATAACATGGTGCTTGTCTTTGGCTCTGTTGATATGGTATTTACGTTTATTGATTTGCAAATGTTGAAACATTCCTGGGATGAATCACACTTGATCATGGTGTATAATCTTCTTGATGATTTGTTGCATTCTATTTTCCAGTATTTTATTGAAGATTTTTGCATCTTTGTTCATTAGGGAGATTGGCCTGTAATTCTCTGTTATGGTTTCTCCAGTTTTGGTATTAGGGTAATACTTGCTTCCAGGTATGAGTTAGGGAGACTTGCTTCTCTTTCAATTTCATTGAAGAGTTTGAGGAGTGTTTGCATTAAGTCTTCCCTAAATTTCTTGTAGAATCCAGCAGTGAATCCATCAGGACCTGGGCTTTTCTTTGTTGGTAAGGTTCTAATTACATTTTCAATTTCATTAACTGAAATTGGGTTATTCAGCAGTTTTATGTCTTCTTGATCCATCTTCGGTAATTCATCTGTTTCCAGGAATCTGTGCATTTCTTCTGTGTTTTCAATCCTCTGAGTAAGTGTTTTCTAGGTAGGTATTGATGATATTCTGTATTTCTATAGGATCTATAGTGATTTTACCCTTTTCATTCCTTATTGCATGAATCTGAATTTTTTCTTTCTTTTTTTTACTAAGTTTGGTTCTTCTTTCAAAGAACCATCTTTTCAATTCATTAATTCTTTGTAATGTTTTCTTAGTCTCTATTGTGTTAATTTCTGCTTTGATGTTTATAATTTCCTCCCTTCTTTGGGCTATGAGCTTGAGTACTTTTTGTAGAAGTTTGAGGCGCAGCATTAGGTTGTTTATTTGTGCTCATTCTGTTTTCTGGATGTGAGAATTCACTGCTATAAATTTCCCTCTGAGGACTGCTTTAATTGCATCCCATAGGTCCTGGTAAGTTGTATTTGCATTTTCATTTCATTGTATGTATTGTTTAATTTCTTCTCTAATTTCCTCTGTGACCCACTGGTTGTTCAATAAGGTGCTATTTAATCTCCATGTGTTTATTAGAGCTTTTGCAGCTTCTTTTGTCACTGATTTCCAATTTCGTTGCACTATGGTCAGATAATATATGTGGGATAATTTTAATTCCTTTGCGTTTACTTTAGCATGTTCTATGGGCTATTTTAGAGAACGGTCTATTTTAGAGAATTTAGAGAATTTCCCATGTGAAGCTGAGAAGAATGTGTATTCTGATGTTGTTGGGTGGAAAACTCTGTATACATCTACTAAGTCCATTTGTTCACAAGTTTGATTCAGTTCTGTTATTTCTTTGCTGATTGTTTTCTAGTTGATCTATCTCTTTCTGACACTGGGGTATTAAGGTCCTCCATTATAATTTTATTATTGCTTATTTGATTTTTTTATGTCTAGTACTATTTGTGTTACATAATTGGGTACTCTCATATCTGTTGCATATATATTTATGATTGTTATCTCTTCCTCTTGAAGCTTTCCTCTAACACGTATGTAGTGACCATCTAACTCTTTTGATCATTTTTTGTTTGAAGTTCACATTGTCTGCAAACAGAATAAGTGTTCCTGCTTTTTTATGGTTTCCTGTTATGTAGAGTATTGTTTTCCATCCTTTGACTTTCACTATATGAATCTGCTGTGAGTTAAATGTGTTTATTTTATACAGCATACTGTAGGATTTTGTTTCTTGATCCACTCTGCCAGTCTGTTTCTTTTAATAAGTGAATTGAGGCCTTTTATATTAATGATTATAAGTGATATGCATTGGTTTATGTTTGTTATGATATCTTTCTGATACTGATTCCCTATTTTACCCCTCTATTTTATTGCTTGTCCAGCTTTTTGTTTTCTTTCTGTTGTTGTTCTTGGAAATGTGGTTATTTTTATCTCTTAAAAGTGAGGTATATTATGTGTTGAAAAAGACATAATGGCTTAACATTCTCACATATTTATGTGATGATGTAATAAGAAAATTGTATAATTAATGTAATTCTAAAAAGCCATAGTAAAAGAGAGTCACACTAGATATAGGAAAATGCTTTTCTCTTTCCAAACATGAGATCACAATATGTACCAAATATTATTTTGAGTAGAATTTTCTGTTTCATTTTGTTTTAGTTGTTTTCTCATTCTTCTTTTCTTGTTTCTTTCTAGTTGGCAATTATTTCAATGATGATAATTATTTCCTATAAAATGTGATGTAGAGGGGAGGGTAATGGGATAAATGAATCTAGATATATCATATACAGGCAAAAATTCCCTATGATGTATGTAATCATTATGTATGTATAAACTTTACTAATAACCTTAATATAAATGTGATGCATACATTCTAGAAAGATTTAATCAAGATTATTAACATAATTGTCAGCCTCATCAAATTATTTTTGTGGTGGAAACATTAAAAATCTCTAAACAATTTTGAAATATGCAATACATTAACTATAGTCACCATGCAGTACAAAATATCACTAAAACTTTCTCTTCCAGTCTAAATGAGACTTTCGTATCCTCTGAGCAACATCCTCCCTTTCCCCACTCCCTCTTTCTTCCAGCTTCCTCTAATTACTTTTACATTTGCTGTTTCTATAAGATCAAATTTCTTAAAATCTTCACAAACTAGTGAAATGATACCGTACTTCTGTTTCTGTATCTGCACTATTTAACAGAACATAATGCCCTCCAGTTCTATACACATTCACATGAAGGACAGAATTTCATTGCTTCTGTATTAAGGTTGTATACTATTTCATTGGGCATATATATTATATTTCCTTATCTATTAATCTATTGATGGATGCTTGTTTTGATTTCTTTTAAGCTTAATTGTATTTGTACACTTTGATGTACTTAATGAAAAACATTCACCTCAGCAGATTCATACCTTTACATAATATATATTAAATAATATTCCCTTTTCACTCCCTTCCTTTCAATCCTTTTCCCCTCTACCCTCACAAAACCTTGTTTCTATTATTTTTCTTCAATTATTTTCTATTTTTATCCCTATTCCCATCTTCCCCTCAGCCCATTTGTTCTCCTTCCTATTTGAACATTTTCTACCTATCTCCCAGTATCTACCATACATTTTGCTCCTTATTTAACCTTTAGGTTTTTCACACAAAAGAAACAATTGGATATTTAAATATATATGTCCAATTTATTTCACTGAAAATTATTTTCTTAAGGTGTATCCATTTATCTAAAGCAGCCCACAATTTATCCTTTCTTATGGCAAGACTTTACTATATATAAAAACCACATTTTATTTATCCAATCATCCATTTACGAGAATCTGTGCTATTTCCAAGATGTAGCTATCACAAATTGTGGTGCTATAAACATGGGTGTGCATATATTTCTGTGGTATGGTGCTTTTAACTCTTTTGTAAATATGCCTGGGGGAATATCTGGGTCAAATAGAACCTCTAGTTTTTGTTGTCTGAGGAATCTTCATACTGATTTCCAAACTGGTTGTACCAATTTACACTCTCTCCATAGTGGAGAACAGTTCCTTTTCCCCAATACCCAACAGCCTTGCCAGCATTGGTTATTTGGTTGATTTCTTAAAGATAATCATTCTTTCTGAAGTGCCATGGATTGTTGGAGTTATTTTAGTTTATGTTTCTCAAATTATCAATGATGTTGACCATTTTTTCATATACTTAATGCTTTTTGTAACTCTTCATCTGAGAAGTCTCTACTCATTTTGAAATGCCTATTTTTGAACCTGGTCTTTAAACTTTGTGGGGTCTGAATATTTTTAGTTCTTTTTTGAATATATTTTTAATTTTTCTTATTTTAAAGAGAATAAAATAAGACAGAACAAAGCAAATCAGAACAGAACAAATAAAGCAACACAACACTTCGCAACAAGACAACAGGACATAAACAGTAGCTACATAATGTCTCTTGTTTTCTTTGAAATAATTCACTATAACTTCACACACAATAATAGCAAACATAACAAAACAGTATAAAACCTTTCAAAAGAATGAATGCATTACAGGACTTCAAACCCAGGTAACAGGAAATGAACAATGGCTACTATAATATCTCATTTTCCTCAAAAAAAGTTGTTGATACCATCACACATAATAAAATCAAATAAAACAACAGGATAGAACCAATCAAAACAGAAGGACAATAGCATGATAGGACTTCAAAGCAAGATAACAGGAAATCAGCAATGGATACTATAATATGTCATTTTCTTCAAAATAGCTGTTCATACCATCACACATAATAAAATCAAACAAAAGAGAATAAAACCAATTAAACAAATGAATGAAAGCATTATAAGTCTTCAAAGAAATATAATACGAAACCAAGATTACCATAATATATCCCATTATGTTCAAAATAGCTGCCCCTATCACCAGAGTAAAATCTAACAAAACAAGACAGAACAAAGCCAAACCCAACAAAATTGTGAAAACAATACAAGAGTTCAACACAAGACAATAAGAAGTTAATAGTAGTTACTACCTTTCCCTCCCAAGTCTTTCCTCCCCTATCAGTCTTACAATAAATATTTTGCTTTTGGATCTCATTAACTCCTTCTGTTTCTCATGCTAGGGTTTGAACTGTTTCACCCATGAACATGATCTCCAGTTGGGTTCATTTACCTACAAAAGCCTTAAGATTATTCTACTTTATAGCTGGGTAACTTTCCATTGCATGAAAATATATCTTTTTTATCCATTCAGTTATTGATGGGCAAGTTATTCTTGCTTTTTTTCTTCTGGTCTCCTGTCACTTGGAACAATTGCTTTCTCTCCTTTGATTTTCAGTCTATGAATTTCCTTTCCAGTTAAATGTGTTTCTTGTATCCAGTATATCGATGGATCTTGTTTCTTAATCCATGCTCCCTGTTTCTTTTTATTTAGGTCTTTCTATATTTTAGATATTAGTCTTTTGTCTGAGGAATAGCTGGTAAGTATTTTTTTCTCATTTTGTGGATTATTTCTTCACTCTGTTGCTGGTTTCTTCAGCTGTGCAAAAGCTTTTTGATAGGATGAGATCCCAGTTGTTTATTCATTGTAATATTTTCTGTGCAATTGGGGTTTTACTTATAAAGTGTTTGCCTGCACCTATGTCTCCAAGAGTTTTACCGATTCTCGTTTTCAGCAGATTGTTTCTGCTTTAATATTTATATCTTTGATGCTTTTTGATGTTAGTAAATGGTGAGAAATATATGTATAGATTTAATATTCAATATTGGTAAAGCTAGTTTTCCTAGCACCATTTATTAAAGAATCTATCTTTCTTCTAGTAAACTTGTTTGGCTCCTTTGCCAAAAATATTATAGTTGAATGTGTTAGGTATTGTTTTTGCATCTTCTATTCTGTTCCATTGATACTCCGGACTGAATTTTTGACATTACCATGCTATTTTTTTATCATGGTAGATTTGTAGTATAATTTCCTGTTGAGGATTGTGATGCTCCCTGTCTTATCTTTGTTGCTCATAATTATATTTTGCTATTCTAAGCCTCTTATGGTTCCAAATGAAATGTAGGACAGTTTTATCTAGTTCTGTGAGGTATGATATTAGTATTTTGATTGAGATTGTGTTACATATGTATAAAAGTTTTGGAGTTATGGCCATTTTCACTATATAGTTTGTGCTGAGAACAAGGCTATCTGTCCATTTTCTGATATCCTCTGTGATCTCCTTTTTAAGAACATTGCAGTTTTCAATGTAAAAGTCTTTTACTTCCTTCATTAAATTGGTTCCTAAATGTCTCATTTTTCTTGGTGCTACTGTGAAAGGTGTTGTTTCTCTAATTTCACTCTCAGTGACTTTGATATTTGTGTACAGAAATGCTATTGATTTTTGAGTGATGGCTTTGTATCTTGCTATACTCCTGAATTTGGTTATTAAATATAGGAGTTTTTGTGCAGTTTTTCGTATCTTCAATGTAGGGTATCATGTCATCTGAAAATAATGACAATTTATTTTTTTCCTTTCCTATGCTTATTCTCTTTATTTCTTTCTTCTGTCTAATTACTCTTCCTAATGTTTCAAGTGCCATATTGAATAGGACTGCTGACAGAGGGCATCCATGTCTTGTTCCTGATTTTAGAGTGAAAGATTTTAGTTTTTGCCCATTTAATATGAAGATGGCTGTTGGTTTTTCATAGATGGCTTTCATCAGATTGAGGTAAAACTGTTCTATTCCAATTATTCTGTAGAGTTTTATCATGCATGGATTTAAACATTGTCACATGCTTTTTCTGTGCCTACTGAGATGATCATGTAGTTTTGTCCTAGGTTCTGTTAACATGGTACACTACATTTATTGATTTGCATATGTTGAACCATCCCTGCATCCCTGGGATGAATCTTACTTGGTCATGGTGTATCATCTTCTTGATGATTTACTGCACTCTGTTGCCAATATATTATTGAGGATTTTTGTATTTGTGTTCATTAAGGAGGTTGGTCTGTAGTTCTCTTTTGATTGAATATTTTTGTGGTGTTATCAGTGTAATGATTGTTTCCAGGAAGCTGTTTGGGAATACTGGTTCCTTGTCAATTTTATTAAAGTGTTTGATGAATAGTGCATTAGGTCTTCTCTAAATTTCTTATGGAATTCAGCAGAGAATCCATTAGGATTTGGCCTTTGCTGTTGTTATTATTATTGTCATTGTTGGAAGCTTTCAAGTTACTTCTTCAATTTCACTGACTGATGCTGGTTTATTTAGATTTTTTATGGCTTCTTCATTCAGCTTTGGCTAATTCATATGTATCCAGGAAACTGTACATTTCTTCTGTGTTTTCCATATGATTAGAGTACAGTTTCCCAAAGTAGATATCGGTGGTCTGGATTTCTGTAGGCTCCATTTTGATTTCACTCTTCTCTCCTAATTGCATGGATTTGAGTCTTTTCTTTCCTTTTCCTGAAAACATTGGCTAAGGGTTTGTATGTTTTATTTAATCTTTGAAAGAATAAACTCAATTAATTGATACTTTGTATTGTTCCCTTAGTCTCAATAGCATTTATTTCTGTTCTGATTTTTATAATTTTCTCCTTCATACATGCTTTGAGTTTAATTTGTTCTTCTTTTTCTGGAAGCTTGAGATTCAACATTAGGTTATTTACTTTTGAGCCCACTGTTTTTCTGATATGGAATTCACTGTTACAAATTTGTATCATGCAACTGCTTTCATTGTGTCCAAGTTCAAGTATTTTGCATAGGCATTATTGTTTTAATTATAGAAAGTGTTATACAGTAGGACACTCTAGATATCTATTAAGTCCATTTGATCAAAGGTTTGGTTCAGCTGTATTTCTTTGCTGATTTTTTTGTCTAGTTGATCTGTCTATTTGTGACAGTGGGGTATTAAGGTTTTCCATTGCAATTGTATTAGTGTTATCTGCTTTTTGATATGCATTAGTGTTTGTTTTATATAGTTGGGTGTGCTGGTATTTGGTTCATGTACATTTGTGATTGTTATCTCTTCTTGTACTGCCCCCTTAACAAGTTTATATTTGTTTCTTCTGATTAGACTTGGGTTGAAATCTACTTTGTCTGCAAACAGAATAGATACCCCTGGTTTTTTATGAGTTCCTGTTGCATGGAATATTGTTTTCCATCCAAAACTTTTTGAGTTAAATGGGTTTCTGGTATGTAACATATTGTTGGATCTTATTTCTTGATCCATTCTTCCAATCCCTTTCTTTTTATTGATGGTTATAACTGATATGTATTTGCTTATCCTTGTCACATTATTTTTCTCTTTTTGGTTACCTTTCTATTTCTTCTATTTAACTGCTTCTCTTGCCATGTGGATTCATGTAATTGTTCATTGTCTTTTTCTAGAACATCCTTTAGAACCTTTTGGAGTGCTGGTTTTATCATCATGAATTTGTTCAGAAGTTCTTTATCATGGAATATTTTATTTTTCCATCAATTTTGAAAGATGATTTTGCAGGGTACATCAGTCTGAGTTGGAGGTAGCTTTCTTTAGGGCTTGAAATGTTCCACTCCAGCTCTCATTGACATAAATGTTTACATTGAGGTGTCTGCTGTGATTCTGATGGGTTTCCTTGTATAGGTGATTTGTTTCTTTTCTCTAACAGCTTTTAATATTCTGTTGTTGTGTGGAATTTCTGAAATCTTTACTGTTATATGCATTGGTATAGTTTTTTTCTTATGGCTAATTGGAGCTCTGCAGTTCTCACTTATCTGTATCTCAAATTCTTTTTTCATCCTTGGGAAGTTCTTTGCTATTACTTTTATGAACAGTTGTTTTCATTTCCTTTGTATTATTTTCTGAGTTTCTGATGGCTCTACTTAATCTTATGTTATTTTCCTTTGTATCATCTAACAGCATTTGGATTGATTTTTTCTCATCCTTTGCTATTTTTAAGAAGTGTTTCATTTGTTTATTACTAACCACAACCCTGTCTTCTATATTTGATGTTCCATCTACACATTAGTTGATACTACTGGTATACTTCCGATAGAATTTTTAATCTCCTGGATATCTGTTTGAATCTGATTTATAAAATCCAGTTCTTTCCTTGGTCATTCATGGTTTCCATCACTTTCCTAAACTCTTACTTTTTATCTGTATCTACTCTAGATTAACTAACCATGAATCTTTATGGGTCTGTGTAATTATTTCTGATTTTTCTTCTAGAGACTCATTTATCTGCTTTGTTATTACTATTGCTACCTTTTCAGTTCAGCTGGGTGGCTTTTGATTTCTTGTACCTCGGTGCTCCTTGCATTTTCCTTGGGTGAGCTGGAGATCCAGAGTTATATATATATAATATATAATACATATATATAATTTTGTTTTCTGTATTTATGCCTCTAATTGCTTATAATAGGCAGCTTTATTACTAGTATTGATAACTCTTTAGGAAATGACTACTTTTCAGATATTCTAGGTGTCACTGACTTTTGTTTTTTGAATCTATCTCAAGATCTTGGCTCTCCAATTTATTAGGGATGAGAGCTTGCTGTCTGCTTGGTACAGCAAGTAATTCTTTGGTACAGGACTATGATATTATCTGTGATTCTTAGTAAATCCTCATATTGACATACAAGATCATAACTATGTCACCATAGCTAAACTAGTACAATCAGTAATAACAAAAACATCAAGTACTGTCTAAATAATGATGAATTGTGATATTAATTTGCCAACTTTAACCATGGGTACAAGGGTTGCAGTTATATAACAAATTCTAACACAAATCAGAAAATTATATACAGTAATTATCCACTCAATAAAGTGATTTTACCCTCAGGGGGAATATTTTAAAAGTATAAGAGGTAAAAACATATTGTTATCTTAGAAGTAGTCGCTCAAGTCACAAAAAGCATAAAAAGTGGACAACCCAACAATGACAGTGCAATCCATTCTGTTTGATGAACTAACAAAAACTTAGTAGCATGGTTATTTATCTTGCACACTTATACATACAGTTATATCCTTTAGAGCACTTTCTTTGCCTTTCATTATCAGAATATCTATTATACATTTTGGATCTTATTACTCTTTCAGTTTTTTATTATTATTTTTTACACCAAAAAGACTATACAATATTTACAAATGTGTCTGATTTCTTACTGTTTTTTATGAAATTCTGTACCATTTCTACCCTTTTTTTCTGTTTTGCTTTTTTTCTCTAAATAAAAAAAAGAATTTAAAAAACAAAACCTAAAAACAGAGGGAAAAACAGAAATAAAAGAAGAGAAAGAGATTAGAAGCAAGTCTGAAGGCAGACGATTACCCCGTCTTTGTGAGACTACTGAGGGCAAAGAAAGAAAGAAAACACAAAAGGAAAAACAAAACAAAACGAATTTAGAAAACAATGTTCATACTCATCAACAAGCATAAAGAAACATTCAAGACCAACAACAATAAAAGGGACTTCAAACCTGTGGTTACCGTCTGGGGTCTACACTTTTGGGGTAGTGTCCAATTCAGAGTGTTTCTCTCATGTTGCTAGTAGACAAATATAGCTGTCAGAGTCCAGATCTGTTCTAGATGATCCCAGCAAGCCTAGAGTAGGAATAGAGTAAAGTGCTGATTCTGGTGCTTTCACCTACACAGCAATTCAGGTTGATCTTGGCCTCTGGTTGTGGGGTGGGGACTGAGCCGTTCAGCCTATACCACTCAAGTGTGTCTTGCTAGCCTGACTTCAGCTCCCTAACCCTAGATATCTCCTGCAATTGTCCTTTACCCAGCCACTGTGGGATTTCAACTTTAGAACCCTGAGATGAAGCCAACCTATATCTACTCTGAGTCCTGGATTCAGTTGGCCTCCTTCTAAAATGGCATTTGACCAAGCACCATCTCCAGGGGACACAATCGATGTGTGGACTGGCGTCACTTACCAACTGTTGTAGCACATAGATTCACTGCTCCTTTACACTGATGTGTTTTTTCCCTAGAGGTCTCTGGAGTGACCTTCCCTCACTGTGTCTCTTTAGATTAAATTCTCCTTTCGCACTGTGAGCCAGGAGCTAGGTGAAAGTGTGATTTGCCATTTTCTTTTTCTGCATTGTTGTCTGTCTCTTCGCTTTTTCTGTGGACTCCAATTTTCCTTTCAGATCTTTCCTAGATCCTAGAGATCTACCTCCCTCCTTTTCTTCCCCAAGTCATTATTTTTAAGTGTCTGGATTTCAAATCTAAGAGATATTTTTTTTCGGTTTACTGTTTTGCCATCTTCTTAGATGTCCTCTATTTCTTTATTATTGTGAATAATACTGAAATTAACATGAAAGTATAGATATCTCTCTGATATACTGCTTTCAATTCATTCGGATATATAACCAAAAGTGGGACTGTTAAAGAATATGGTAGCTCAACTTATACATTTTTTGATGAAGTTCTATATTATCTTCCAAAATGGTCATTCTAATTTACATTCCTACCAACAATGTTTCCCTTTCTCTATATCTTCACAAATACTTGATTTCATTTATCTTTGATAATAGCCACTCCAACAGGTATAATGTAGTGTATTTTCTGCTTTTAATTTACATTTCATTGATGATTAAAGATATTGAACTTTTTTTTCATTTATCCACTGGCCATTTGCAACTTTTCTTTTAAGAAATGTTTATATTTTCACTCAATTATTAATTTTTTTGTTTTGTTTCTGTTTTATTCCATTCTATGCTACTGTAAAAAATGTCTAGAGTTGGGTAAGTCATAAAGGAATTTTTATTTAGCTGACAGTTCTAGAGATTCATGAGCATGATGCCAGCACCTGCTCAGCTTTCTTAACATCCTCATACCGGATGGCAACACAACGAATGGCAGGAGAGCATATGGAAGAGATCAAATGGTAAGACAGGAAATGAGAGAAAGTTGAGATAATCAAACTTGCTTCATAGTAACCCATTATTATGAGAAATAGTCTACACTGTAATAACTTCATTTATTCCTTACAATGGTACTGCCCCATATTCTTACCACTTTTCCACTGGAGCATACCTTTCAATTGAATCTACTGCCTCAGCACTAAGATATTATAAACAAGCTCCAAGCACATGAAACTTTGGGCACACTCAAGCCATATCCAGACCATATAACTTATTATTGACTTCTCTGAGTTACTTAGATATTTATATATTACCCTTTCATGAGATATACGATTAAAAATATTATCTCCCAGTGCATGAGTTATCTGTTCACTCTATTGTTTCATTTGATCTGCAGAAGCTTTTTAGTTTGATGCAATTCCACTTGTCTCTTTATTTTGTTGCCTATGCTTTTGGAGTCCTACCCCCCCACAAATATTGCTTACACCAATGTCAGAGATTTTCCACTATTTTTTTCTAGTAGCTTTACAGTTTCAGGTTCTACATTCAAGTATTTTATTCAAGTTAATGTTTATATATTATAATGTCCATATCATTTTTTGCATGTTAAGATCCAGTTTTCCCAATATAATGCATTAGACTGACCTTTTTCTATCACGTATATTTGGTACTTTTGTCAAAAATCAATTGACTCTAAATACTTGATTTTATTTCTAGACTTTTTCTCTGTAATACATTATACACCAAGAAACTAGAAAAAAAGAAAAAAATAAGGGCAAGCTTAGTGAAAGAAAGAAGTAACACAAATTAGAACACAATAAATAAAACAGAGACAAAAACAACATAAAACCAACCTAAGAAATTAATAGCTGTCTTTATTTTAAGAAAAAATAAACAAAATTGACAAATATTTAGCTGAACTAACAAGAAAATAGATAACAAAATCAGAAATAAAAGGTGACATTTACAACTGATATTATAGAAACTCAAAAATATCAGAGACTATTAAGGACAATTATATGTAAACCAAAAAATTAGATAACCTAAAAGAAATGGATAAATTCCTAGAAATATATAATCAGCCAAGTCTAAATCAGAAATAAAAATATGAACAGATCAATAGTTAGCAGACAGAAGCCCTAATCAGTAATTTAAAATCTTCCAACAAACAAAAGCCCAAGGTATAATTTTCAGCCACCTTATATTTCCATTTGTGAAAAACAAAGAAAAAGCTTACCTTTTAAATCCAAATTTGCTTTGCACAAATACTCACTTATATATGTTGATAGTGAAGTGGTACTTCAGTGATGTGAACATCTTCCTCTTCAGTTCCTTTCCTCCTCTTTCCAATATTTACTGTAATCCTGACAAAAGGAATATTTTACAAGAGCTGACTTTTCATTTACCTTTTCATACTAACACAAAAAATACACGAGCATGGAATTTGGCATATGTCTCATTTTAAGATGTGAATTTACTTGATTGTTTTTGTATTCCACTTTAAATTCTGTACTGTAGTATCTTGAACCAAACATACAGAATGAAGATAGAATAATCTAGATTATATGGAGATATTACTAAAATGCATATAAACATGTTTTTGTAAGAAAGATAACTAAACAAATATCATAAGTCTGTGTTAAGATTTCAAAATAGTCACTTTTAGGATATTTATGTAATGTAAAACATTTTGAGAATTTATAAATCTTTGCCTTCAGTAATTTTCTATGGCATGCTTTGAAAGATGACTATTTAATAGCTATTCTTTTTTTTCTTTAACCAAAAATAGTATTAGCTAGTTAAGACAACAGCTTTACTAAAAAGGCATGGCCACAAATGAATTTTTATCTCAAAATTGTCCTTAAAGAAAGAGAGTTGCCAGTTGTATGGATATTAAATAATTTATGCTTTCAAATAATATTAGCTTGCATTTATATAATTTACACTGATTTTTGTAAAAAATCATGTTCTAATTTGAGCCTGATGTTAATTCTAAGAGAACGGAGTCTCTATTTAGCAGGTGAAAATACTAAATATTAATTTGATTTATGGTTTACTTAACATTATAAACCTCTGAACTTGAAGTTAGGCAGAAGGTACAAGTCTCTCACTCTTAATTTAGCTGTCTTTTTAAGTACACCACACCACTTTGCAATTCTACATATTCTAATGAATTTGTGACTTTACTTATAATTTAATGCTAAGCCAATTTCACATAAGTTGTAAGAGTATAATTTATGCAACTAGCTCTATGAAATAATTTTGATGATGCTTTAATGAAAAAAAGATTGCTGCTGAAAATATCTCTAATTTTTCCCTTTGAACTTACATATTCAGATTAGTAACTAAGTAGATATAAAGTCTTAAATGTTTGTTTTTTAAATTGCCACAGAACTGGTACCCTAAAAGTTATTGTATCAGAACTACTGACCCTCAATATTTACATATGTTATGCTTTTAAAGAATATTATCATACATTTGTGTAATTTTCAGTGATTTTAAATAAATTTTGTCACTTAAAAATATATAGACACATAAACAAAATAAATAGCAATGTTTTCCTTACCTTGGCCATAACCTGCCATAAAATAAAATATAGTAAGATTGTTTTATAGAATATTAAATGTAGCCACATGCTAATTGACAAAATTTTGTAATGATGCCCTCATACAGGAATGTCGCAAAAAAAAAGGATCTTCATGAGAAACAAGAAAATGCTATCAGATTCTTATCCGCTGATTGCTGTCTTTCTTATCAGATTCCAAATCTCATGAAAAAATGGGCAAATTTATAATTGTATGACATGGGGAAAAGTACATGTTCTCCAACTAAGGAAGCTATATTGCTTCATTCAAGCTTAGAAATAATATATTGTTCTAAAAATAAGGTTTCTGACTTAGAAAATGTATGATGAATTTTATGAAGTCAAGAAGAGAGGAGGAGTTGTCAGGGACAGACTTCACTTTCCTACTAACAGATGTTACCTTTTAAGTATGGTTGTCCCTGTATTTTCATATTATGTGTACATTCTTTCACTTTTCCCTTATAAATTTATGAAATGCTTTCTTTTTAATTTACAGAATCTTTTAAATCTTTCTTATTTTATGAAGGCACAGTGCATACTCACAGCCTGTAAAAGTGGAATAAAAACTACTGATAAGGAGTTAACACCTAGGGGTGGGAGGGTGGTTGATTAGAGTAAAGGCCCCATGTAGAAAGTTATCTTCCAGTACAGTCTTAAGGAGTTTAAAGGGCATTTGAGGGAAAGAAAGCCAAAGAAGAAAGGCTATGTTTATGTGGCTAAAACATAAATTATGCTGAGATGTGGATAGAAATAGAAGGGTAAAGCTAGATTTGAGTAATCTTCTAAGTGAATCACCCACCATGTAAAAAAATTTCAATTTTTTATGCTGCAGGTAATTAAAGTAGAGATTTTTGGCTTTCAAAATGTTTTAAAATGTTTACTAAATACATGCCCATAATTTAATAATAAAAAGATTTAGAAAGACTCACCATGACCCTCTGCCCATCTTTAAGTATTTCCATTTTACCTTATTAAACTGATTGTATTAACGCATTTTAAAATTTAGGACATTATCTATGTCCTGTCTGTTATGGCAGAAGAATATTTAGCTAATTTATCTCATATCTCTATTGTGTCATTCATCCCCACTACTGTGATTATATCATTATTTTAAACTTCTGTACTATTTACCATTGCAACTTTAAAGAATGTATTTAGATGCTTGTTTCCTTTTCTATCACCTGTTGAAAGTTCCACTCACATCTATTTTTCTCCTTTAGTTTTTGTATCCTACCTACTTTATCTTAACTATTCCTGCTTTTAAAAAAAATAGTATTTTTCACAATATATCATTTTCTATCCTTTTACTTTCTATTTTTTATATCATTATATTTGAAGAGAGCTTCTTATGAACACCATATATTTGGGTCATATATTTTAGTCCACTCTACAGTGTCTTTTTAATGGCATAGACCACTTATATTTAAGGTAATTGTTAATATGATTATTAAAATGCTGACACCTAAGTCTACCTTTTTCTATACTAATAGTTCCCTCTGGTGCTATTTATTCTGTTGCCTGTTTCATGCCTTCCTGTGGGTAAACTGAACATTTCTGAACATTTTTATTTTATTCATTTTGTTGTTTTAGTGAATTTTCCTTTAAAGTCTTTTTCATTGTTACTGTTGGCATTACATTCTGTGTAACTTATCACATCTACTGCTGTTATCATTTTGCTAATTCAAGTGAAGTTTATGTAAAGAGCACACCAAAAATAGAATAATTCAGGACAAGACACAAATGAAACCTTTTTTGTACAAATAAGCAACCACAAGATGTTGGGAATAACACAACACATGTAGATCTACTGAATTAAGCCAGAGAATCCTAGATACAAGTAATGAAAGTCACTTCAGATTTCAGGACAGCACACTGAACTGTTACTCTACCATGGATCACTCCAGTATACTCATTTTGACCTCTGCTCAGGAGACTGCCAAGCAACAATCTCCCAGCTGTCTCCAGCCTCAATTCAGTACAATCATTCCTGCCATTAACGGTATTCATCTCGACATTGGACCCTTCACCTTCTCTCTGTGACTAGTTCATTAACTAGATACCTAACCACCTGCATGACTGTTAATGAACTCCTATAGGCTCTGCTCTTTATGAATTCCTGTAGATGCTTTATTCTGTACACATAACTGTAGACCACTTTCGGTAGCCTAAGCATTATTGTTTGAAAGGTGACTGTGTGATTTGAGTGTTACGATAATTGAGCGTTAAGATATTAGTGATTAAGACTGACATGGCACAAAGAACCTGTAATTTCCATGGTCATGACTACAAGTGAAAGTATTGTAGCAGAAACTACTGTAGCTTGTGAATCTGTTAACATCTAATAGATTTTGGCACTGTAGAAAGACACAAACATGATAGTCACTACTGGCATAACTCAATCATGACTATATATATATATATATATATATATATATATAGAGAGAGAGAGAGAGAGAGAGAAACATATTAGTGTTGCAATTTTTGTTTCAACTATAAAACAATTGAGGAAATTCAATAGGAGACAGTCTATACTATATTTATCAATATTTTTGTTTCCTGAATTATTTCTTCCTTCCTGATGTTCCACTATTTCATTATTTTTATTATTTCCTTTCTGTTTACAAAACTTCCTTTAGCCATTCTTTTATAATACAGCTGCTGATAAAATGTCCTAGTTTCCCTTCACCTGAGGATATCTTGATTTACCCTTCATTCTTAGAGGACATTTTGCTGACTGCAGAATTTGAGTTGGTAGTTCTTTTCTTTAAATAGTTTAAAAATGTTGTGCCACTTCTTTCTATGGTTTTCTACTTTATGTTTTTAAGTTTTTTCATTGTGGTGAAATACATTTCACACAAAACCATTTATGTCATTTGTAAGCATAAAATTCAATATTAAGTACATTCACAATGTTGTATGACCATTTCAAGTACCCATTTTCAGAACATATCCGTAACCAATAACTCCCCAATCTTCCTTTCCTCTGTACCTGGTAACCATTATTCTACTTTAATGTTGTCAGATAATTCTAACATTTCTGTCATCTTGTTGGCACATATTGGTTTTTCTTTTACCATTAAGTTTAAGATCTTCTGGTTCTTGGCATGACAAGTGAATGTCAATGAAACTTAAAACCTTTTGAGTACTATATTCTGAGGTTTTGGATCTTATATGAAATATTTAATTGGATTTCTGTGATACTTACTCTGGTAGGGTAAGCAGAGATACTGCTTTCTTTCAACCCCATGTGGCAAAATATTATGGTTCCCATTCAGCTCTTATTGATACTTAAAGTTAGAGCTCCTATAGTGTGGTTGGAATTCTGAATTTTGTGCCTGCTTCCACTGATATCTCCCTGGCTGGGAGAGTATTTTATTACTTATGCTTAACATTTGATTTCTGTTGTCACTGTGGATTGGGTGGTGGCCTCATTAGTGCTGGGCAGTGGTCAAAGTCTTGACTTTCCACAGGGACCCCTCTATTATAGCACCAAAAAGACTCTTCAGAGTATAGAAAAGACTTCTTTGTTACCATTCCAATGGGTAGCGGACCATCCCACTACTGCTGAATGAAAATAAGAGTCCAGGCTCCACTGGCATTCAGGGAGAGGAAATAAAGTACAAACTCTCCTGACACTCCAGAGGAATGGGAAGGTAATTACCGAGTGGGAAAGATATCAGTTCTATTTGGCCTTCTCTTATAGTACCACGACAGGGGTGTCGAGATGCCTTGCTACAATATAGCAAATATAGTTATCTAAGCTCCCTATTCTGTCTACTTTGGCATGGGTAGGGGTGACAACACAATTTATTCTGTGATGTCAGGCAGGAAGAATGGTTAATATCTTAATTTTTTTTGTCTTACTAGACTACCCTCTTTCTGGTCATTTAGCTAGAAGGAGCAAGCTTTTCTTTGGCCTTTTGTCTGTATCTGTGATGTTTCTAGGTTGCTGGCTTCTTTCAGTTTTAAGTCTGTAAAGTATGAGGCAAAAAGAAAAAAAAACTTCGGGAACTCAATGCCATGTCATTCCTTAGTTCTAAGGTCTATGTTTTGTTAGCCTGTATCCTTTGCATGTGGTTATTAATTATGAGATAATCTTAGGGGGCCCTAATGATCAAGGAAAAAGTCTTTTCAAATTTGAAATCAAGTTGCTACTGCTGCTGCTGGTGATTTACTAGGCCATGCTGGACTGGCCTAGTTTATCCAGACAGAGGTTTTCAGCAGAGCTCACTCATTTTAGTATTTATGGACTTCCTAGATCAGATCCATGCCAAGTAGTCAAACAATCCTAATCTGAAGCACGGGTGGCAGCTGCTAAATTGGCCTGTCACGCTTCCATAGATTCACTTAGTAAAAAGACAACAGCCCCAGTTGGCTTTAGATAGTTTATTATTACATAGACAGCAATGCAAAATTAGCACAGTGTCAATTGCTAATATCCCTAGTCCTATACAGTAATAACAATCTGAGGAACCAGACGACAAACAATGCAATGGTGGGCCACTCACACTAAGAAGCTAATTCTAACCTATAGACAAACTGTTTAATAGTCTGAAGCTGTACATGAAGTTGGAGTAAGATGGAAAGTTCCACGCCTCACTGGAATCAAGAGTGGCAAATTGGAAACACACTGGGATAGTTCTTTAGTAGATAATCTTAGCATGTTCTGGGCAAGATCCTACGCTATCCTCCTCAAACAGGCACTATGTTGTGGTTGATTCTTGTCTTCATAGCTATGTGGAGGCAGTATAAGATTTCCAAAGTGCCATAGCAAAGTGTTTTTCTACGAATCTGAAAGGGGGCGGATTTCAAAACTACCCCAGTTTAAATGGTGCCATAATTCTAAATGGTTAAAGTATAAACAGAAATGAGTAATTATCTCTACTTCATTGGAAAAGAGTAATCCAAGTAATGATGAGTAAATTGGAGAAGTGGTGTGATTCACTGTGAAGCCACCTCAATAAAATATATAATAGCTGAGATATAAAAAAGGTACAAAAAATCAACCTATGAAAAAGTTAAGGCCTTATACACCAAGCCTCCCTATTCTGACATCTAGTTCTTTCACAGATTTTAATAACACAATGAAAGATCTCCAAAGCTGATAAATTTTTTTCAGTTCTTACTGTAAGAACATTATTTTTACACCTCACACAATTTTCTATTCCTTTCTCTTGAATTTACTTGTTCACTGGGCTACCATGACACTGCTTTTTTCTTGTATTTACTTCTCTTGCATTTCTGTGTGCTTCCTCTATCAGCATCTTTTATTATCTCTGTCTCATTCATACTCCTGTTTTAGTAGTGACTCACACATTTGTATCTTAAACCCATACTGAGCATCACATTCCTATATTTGAATGCAGAAATTGCCTGCTGAAAACTCTTTGATCGTTTCACAGATACCTCATATTCAAAATCCAAAATAAAATATCTCAGATTACCTCCTCCTCCCAAGTATGCCTATGGTTTTCACATTACATGAAAAAATTATCTACCCATTTACGAAAGCTGGGAATCTGATAATCATCCTTGACAATTTTTATATAACTTCCCATATCTAAACAATCACCAAATTATTCTGGATATTAAATCTGTCTTTGCTCCATCATCACCTCCACAACTAAACTTCTGACCTGAGTCATCACTTCACCGGCCTATTGCCACCCCTCGAATCTGTCCATTTGAAATATACTCTCCATGGCTATCAGACTACTCTATACAAAACATAAATACAATTAAATTGCTTCACTGCTTACAATCATTCAACGGCTCTTAGTTTGATTTTTCCCCCATAATCTTGCTGTCACCTTTCCCTCCCACTCATGTTTCATGTCTTGCTGTGCTTTTTAATTCAGCCATCAGTAGCATTCTGTAACTTTCTTCACACTGTTCTGCCTAGAAGCCCTCTTCCTTACTATTGCTCAGCTATCACACTTAAGACCTAAAACAGGCATTATTCCCTCCATATTGTCTTTCTTTTGGACCTTCTCCAGATTCTTCTAAAGTCCTTCTCTTTGCATAGCACCAGGCACACCTATTGCACTCTGTTAGTGTTCTGATTTCCCTCCCAGCCTATGAAAATTTTGACCATCCACATCCATAAAGTCAAGCTATTTTTTATCAAAGAATACAATGTGGGCTAACATATTGATAGTGTCCAGAAAAGTTTGTTGAATAATTAATTTATATGCTCTTCATTAATGGTGGCCAGGTACATTGGAAATTTCCATGGTGGGATAGGGCTTTCTTTACAAGTTAAGAAATCTTACCTTGGTGGACTCTGAGATTTTTATCAGAGTGTCATTTATGCAGCATGCTCGAGTGCTGGAAAGACCTCCCCTTAAAGAAACACTCACTCACTGTTGGGATAATCTCAATTCAAGCCATTTTATCTTTGCCTAAAGAGGATTACTGTAAATTTTAGTGGAGAAAAACACATGGCTTGACTTAATACAGTTTACCTTAGAGGTAAAACAAAAAGGAAGAATTCTACTAATTATCTTCTCTGGGTGCTTCTTCTACCTATTAAATCTAGAGAGGTCTGACCAGAGCAGTGCACTAAAGGCCCATTTACAGTTAAAATTTTTTACTACTTGGATATCTAATGATTAGAACCTTAGATTTTAATTAAGTGGTTGGCTATGGTTATTAATTTATAACTTTTAGTTGAATTACACTAATAAGAAAATAACATTGTTTCAGAAATTTTGCTGCAGTTTCTCTGGATCATGTTTTTGTGTTGTTCTTGGGACTAATTTATGTTTTATCACTACTAGTCTTTTTAGAATTGCCTATTTTTTTCTAATTAAGGCATACAACATGGGCCAATACAGAACATCTATTTTTGAAATTATAGGAAAGATCTTTGCAAAACTAAACTCCTATCTTTTTCTATATTTTAGGGCATGGACTACCCATTGTTCTGTGTCATGGTAATAAGCCCATTCAAAAACAAAAAATAAGAGGAAAAATTATTATAAAATATTACTTATTAAGAAAGCAGAACATGTAGAAATTAAAGGCAGATATAGAAAAAATACAAAATTTAAGCACACTGGGAAAATTAGAGGTCTTTGCAAGATATTTTGTCTAAAATTTAAATAACCAAAAACACTAAAAGATGTCTTGCATGGCATAACTTAGATTTAATGCAGAGTAAGTGCCTTGGTAGTAAGAAAAGTAAGCAAAGATTAAGACTCTTGTAGGGTAGCCTCATCTGGAAAATACCTAAGAAGTCCTCAGTTATTAGGTCCAGAAAAAACATTTATGTTATTCTCTCTTTGGCCCCAAAGAGACAAAGGTTTGAAAGTCCTTCTTCCAGTGGAAGACCCTCATGCTATCTGACCTCATATTTAAAATATGCAAAACAGAAGTAATACCTCAGTAGTTAGGTCTAAAAGTCAGATTCACTAGGGACCCTGATTCCAATTAGAGAGCCACTTATAAATTCTGTATATGAAGCTTATCAAAATAATCATTACATGATAAAATCTTTTTTTGTCCTTTTTTGAGACAGGGTCTCACTATGCAGTTCAGGCTGGCCTTGGGCTCACTTTACTGTAGCCCAGGCTGGTCTTGAACTTGCCACAATCCGCCTGCCTCAGCCTCCCAAGTGCTGGGAGTACAGGAGTGCGCCACCACACCCGGCTTCACAATAAAATCTCAATATGCTGGTAAAGAGATCTTTAATGAAAATTTAGAGAGAAAACAAAAATGAAAACTTTAACAAATAGTGGCACAAATTGGATTAGTCACCTTTAAAAACTCCAAAAATAACAAAAATAGCATTTCATGATTCATTCTGATAATTGTAAACATCTTGAAAATTATGTCTCCAATTAATTTAAGAATATTTATACTCTGCTTGCTTTCAAAGAATTCTAAGGCTGCTTCTCAAGATTGTTTTCTATTTATATGCAGATTGATGTATGACAACATACCACTTATATTTTGATATGTATTTTATGATAAAACATTTTCCTCTCAATCTTTGTGACTGTACTGCACATTAAGGCAAAATTAATCTGCCCAAGTTTGTGTATAATCACATTATTTTATACTTACAATACCAAAGAAAGGCATTAAGTTCTCAAAAATAGAATAAATACAAAAACTAGTTTACTTGAAGAGTTGCAGAAAGAAAACTGCAGGAGTCCGGCATAGTGGTACACACCTATAATCCCAATACATGGGAGGGTTGATGTTGTGAGTTGGAGACCAGCCTGCGCTACAAAGTGCGCTCAAGGCCAGCCTGAACTGCATAGCGAGACCCAGACTCAAAAAGACAAAAAAAAGTGCAGGAAATACTTAGCTGAGTCATTTGTAGTTAAGACTAAAAAAGTAAAGGCAATGATGATTTAATCCTCTTATCCACCCAATGGAGACTATTTAAAGTGAAAGGCCAGTCACATTATGATCAGATTAAAGTGAAATAATTGGTGTTGACTATACTGTCAAAATCAAAGGCAAATGCTATCTTTTATGGAAGAAACCTCAGAAAGGAGGCTTTAGGACAAATATGTAAGGCCTTGGTGAACTCTATTAGAGAGTATAACTTCAAACCCACATTTTGGCACATTTTTAGTTGTTATTACTTTATTGTTATTTTAGGTGATCAGACCAAGTAAACTTTTGACTGTAACATAATATGAAGTGACTGTACAATTTTATTCTGATGTAGGACAATCCTCGAAATCCTCCTGGAGTTCTTTGCTTTCTACCTTCTTTGGCACTTGTTTTTCATGAAATACACATCTATTTTTACTGTATTATCACAGTCTTTGAATTTTCTTTGATAATCTACTCATCATATGCAAGTTGTATCTTACTTTGAACATGCTTGCAGTATGATCTACAACATGGTTGCTTGTGGTGTAGTTCAATTTTTTGATGTTAGGTATTAGTCAGGAACACTCTGGAACACTCATGGTGACTCTCAAGCCCCTTGCATTGATATTTTGATGAAAAATATTCAGTCAGTATTTAATGCCCTTCTACTCACTCGTACTGTCACTTGATGACACTGATACAAATATTTTTACTAGTTTTCAAAGCTCATATTTTGGAGTCACCATAACTTGGTGTTACAATCATGTATCATGACTTCAAAGTACTTTACCGTTTAAAGCTAATTTATTCAACATTTTAAAAACTATGTGTAATAGATTTGGGGATAGGAAGTGAATGTGATAGCTAAGCTTTTCTTATCTGAAATAGAGATGGTTTGAGAATGAAATACATAAAAATGCTTAGCATCTTGCTCAATAAATGTCCATTTTAATTATTAGTGGTATTTTGATAAAATTACTATTTTGTGTAAGTGGTGCTAAAGATGAAACCCACGGCCTTGCATATGGTAGGCAAGCCCTGTGCCACTGAGCCACACCTTTAGCACCAGGAAAATGTTTAACTTCTCTCTACAACTGTAACTTCTAAGAATTAATAATTCTCTATTTTTAATATAAAGCTACTCCATAAATTACTGATGCTGTAAATGAGCTTTTCTATAAACACTGATGGAATGTTTTTAGAGTCAACTGGAATGTAACATACAAATTCTTTCACATGTGGTCAGCCAAATATAAATCACAATCATGATCTAGATTTTTAAAGGAAAGTGCTACACCTGTGTCCTGGGCTTGGGATTTAGCTCAGTGGCATAAGTACCTGCCTGGCAAGTGCCTAGTCATAAGTTTGATCCCTGTTACAAAAAAAATGTATATCTGAGTCCTGAGTGTAAACTTGTCCAATCTTTTACCTCTCTTTCCAAACTTTCACAAATATTTTAAAGTTTGGATTTTTAGAAAAACAAAAAGCCTAAATACACACCTCTTAAACTTTACTTGTTTTGTATCACTAGCAAAAAAAAAATCAATATTTTAAGTACTGCTATTTTAATCCTTTATGTATGTGTCCAGGGGCATCAACTCAAGACAACCGAAAAAGTGGCAGTTCTGCATCTCACACAATCTCACAAAACAGAGCTAGAGAAAATGATTACCGAAGGAACCGCCAAAACCTATGTATGCTATTAAAATGATTACTGAAACGTTTTTCTTTACTCAATGAAGCTACTTAAGAATTATACAGAGAAAACACCTACAATAATGGTAGTCTGCATGGATAATCTTTAGATTATTTGCTGCTTCGAGGAAAGCCTAATTACCTATATTTCACTAAGGGTTTTAATGTTAAGCTAAGACTTTGAAATAAACGAGGTTTGGAAGAATCATGTTGTTTGTAAATTATCACTCCTTTTAAATTCCACTGCTACCTTTTGGTTCTTACATAACATCTGAACACCAAATGACAGCCTTTAAATAGGCACTGGGAGCTTTTAGTTTGGAAGAGTTGGAAGAAAACTCAAAAGAGCCCTTTGAAAAGGTAAGTGAGGAGAACTAGTCCCAAGAGCCCCAACACTACCACCTTGCGTGACAGCCTCACCGCCCCTCTTTCAGAACCCTTCGTAGCCAGGGAGAGATTCCTCAGCGCTGGCCCTCCTGCCCTGTCATCGTCGCGCTTCTGGCTAGCTGAGCCGGGTTCCAGTCCACGAAAGTCCACGCCCCCGTCTCCGTGGGCGTGCTCGGGTTTGGGAAATCACACCAGGAGCCCACCGAACAGCGGGCCAGGGCGAGAGCCGGGAAAGCCCAGCTTTCTCCGTAACCCCCGCGTTCAGCGGGGTGCCCTTCCCTCAGTACCGGGTCTCTAAGTACCTCCTCTGTCGCCTCAGCCGTCAGCGTTCAACTGGTGGGCTGCCCGTCTATCTAGCGTGGCCGCCGCTCCCCTTTCAGGGCCCCTCAAGCTGCTGTCCCGCTGCCAGCACCTTACTGCCTGACCTCAGCTTGGACGGGGGCCCGCAGGCGCTGGCGCCGCACACGCGCTCAGCTTGCCCTTGTGCCCCCGGGCGCCCCCCAGGGCGGGTATGCTGGGTTGCGAGCTGCCCGCACCTGCCAGCCTGCTAGACAGACGCTGAGCGCCAGCCTCGTGCCCGCACGCGCACGCGCACGCGCACGCGCCTCGCGCTCCTGCCGTCGGCCCCGGGGGCGGGACCGCGCTGCTGCGAGCGGGCGGGGGGCTCGTGGCGCGCGCGCCCCGCAGCTGAGAGCTGCAGAGAGAGAAAGCGAGAGGGGAGAGAGGGGAGAGAGATTTGGGGTGGCAGGAGGCCCCTCGTCATTTCCGCCGGGCAGCAAGTCGTGCTGGGGGCTTCACTCGCGCGCAGGAGGCGAGCGGGTAAGTTGGCTGCGGGCGTGCGGCGGCGGCTCCGTCCCTGACCGCGGCGACCCTCGGCAGCTCTAGCCATGAACTGAAGCCCCGCGGGAAAGAGACCCGAGCGGAGCGGCGGAGGCAGCAGCAGCCGCCGCCGCCGCCGCCGCTGCCGCCTAAGCCGGGACTGAGCAGACCCGGCGCGGAGCCGCGACCCCTGCGCGCAGCCCTCCCCGTCGCCGCTCCCACCCCGCTGCCCGCGGTTGGCTGAAAGACATTACGGCCCTGAGAGCCGACGCACAAAAGGCGCCTTCTCCGTGCTGCCCGCCCCGGGAGGTTGCGGCGGGCAACGGACCCCACCTGAGGGCGGCTCAGGCTGCTGACTTCGTTTTGTCCGAGCTCCGCGCCCCGCGCGGCACCAACCCAGTGTCCATGGCTCTGATAATGGAACCAGTGAGCAAATGGTCTCCGAGTCAAGTAGTGGACTGGATGAAAGGTAATGCTCCTTGTGGGGAGGGGGATGCAGCACAGGGACACGGGGTCCCAGCACGCGGGAGCGGCACTCGCCGCGGCAGACCCTGACATCAGCGCTTCCACCCGCTGATCCAGTACGCCGCCTGGGGTGGCGGGGCCGGGGTCCACGGTCTCCTTTTGTCTTTAGTCAGAGGGGCGCGGAGAGCATGAGGGCGGCGGGCGCCACCTGGTTGGAGGCAGGGAGCCAGGCAGCGGAATCCCGGCGCATCTTGCCCACTCCCTGTTCCCGTCGGTGCCCCAGGCTGGTAGTACGTGAAGACCCTGGTCTTGCAGCTCCGTGAGGATTCTGCCCTTAGCCCCCGGGACCCGCTTCCCCGGTCGCCCAGACGTCGGTCCCTTTGTTCCTGGGAAACCTGACGCCCCCGTTGGCGGCTGCCCCTGCCAGGTGTCGTCTCCAGCGCCAACTCTCCTGGCAACTTTTAAAACCGCATAATGGGGTCAGGGCACAGTCATTCCCTTTTGGAGCTGGGCAGTCCCTTCCTCCATGTTGGGTTGAGAATACTCAGAGGGACTCACTACTTTGGGGGCAGGAAAACAAGCTTCTCTTGGGACAGCGTCCGCTTCAGTATGTGTGGGCTCCCTTTTGCGCATACCATAGCACAGCCTTTGCCTCCCCCTCGACCAGGCCAGTTGAGGCTTTGTACCTTGGAGCTTTTGATTTAGGGGCTCAGCGCCAGGTGCAAAGTAGTGCGCATTCAGATGGCCCTTCATTTTTTTTTTCCATTTTGAAGCTTCCCCAGGCAATTTCCATGGACCAGTTACAGACCTTCGCTCTCCTACTCTCAGACTTGGGCTTTCTCTAGTCTCTGGGCTTTCCTGCTTCACTACCTCCCTCTGTTGTCTGAGTTCCGGAGTTTGTAGAGGGCCTCTCCTGCCTTACTGAAGCTCAGCACTTCCCTAAGATTTTAGGAATGCTGAGATATGGACAAATGGGATGGAATAAAGGATTCCTGGCCATGGCGTGGAAGACGCTTGGGAGGTGTTAGAACTTTGCCTGAGGTCTTACCAAAGCATAAACTCTAAATAGATGAGTAGGAGACTCCAGGCTTGCCATCTCTGAAAATGCCTATTGTAAAGGTGAGCGAGCCTCCTCCATAGGGTTTTTTTTTTTTTTTTTTTTTTTTAGGAGTCAGACTTTGTGACCCTCGGGTACGTTAGAACAATGAAAGGTGGGATGATTGGGACAGATTGAAAATGACAAGAAGAAACTCAGTTTTTCTGTCTCGTATTTTTATCCAACTGATTCAGCCTTTTTCTATTCTTGTGGACTTTACCTATTTTCCTTTCCTTTTCACCCGGATCTGCCTCTCTATTCCTCATTTACTTTTATCCCCTAATATGTGGAAAGTGCTTTGTAACTGCAAAGCACAGTATAAATGTGATTGAATTGAATTAAACCAACTTCATTATTTACCTACTGTCCCACTGTGTGCAGTGCATTGTGCTAAGGTACCATAGGTGTCATAAAGATGACTATGACAGAGTCCTGCAGTGGCTCACTTTTTCTGCTGCCTGTTCTCTTTGAATTTGCTATTAAAATTCCAGCTTCCTAGATTTCCACCAATTTCTTCCCTTTCTCTTCTCAAATAAAAACATCTGGCTTCTCAGTCATGGGGAAAAAAAGATCCAGAGTATTTTCAGGAAGCAAAAAATCCTTAATTAAAACCTTTTGAATTTACCAAAAAGGTTACTTTTGTTTGAATCTGTTGCTGAAATATTAAAAAAGCTACCCTGGCTTCATGGGAGTCAGGTTACCTTCATATTCTACCTCTTACAAATTCCCATGATGCTTGTAGTGAGTGCAGCATACTCCATCTTCTTCACTTACACCCAGCTGCATTCTTGCAGTTTTCATTCTCTCCATAGTTTAGGTCTACTGAAACAAGTACTGTACAACATATGATGCACGTGATGTGACACACATTATTAGTTTTCTGGTACACTAGTTCTTTCAACATCTCTCCAGCCCAAAATGCAGCTTCTTTGAAGTTAGGTTAATATTAGCTGTTATTTTAAATGCCCGTTGTATTTAAGTCAACAAATTGTTTTCATACCTGTTGGTGACACAGTTCAGAGCTACTTGAAAAGATCATATGGTTAGCCAAGATAGAATTTATGTATATTTGTACAGCAAAGGACTGAAAAGTATGTAAGTGGTAAAACTGCCTATTTCAAGTCCTGAACTGCTTACTCCTGAAATCTCCATAAGATTCATATACTTGTAAGTTTGAGTTGCCATATCAGAAAATAAAATTTAAAAAATAGTTGGATGAAGAGAGCATTTGTTTAACTTATCACTTAATATTGTTACCTTAGTTTATTTTTACATCTCTACTCTTTTCCCCAAGTAAACTTTAACAAAAGATATTTAGAAATACATTTTACACTTTCTGAGGACACAGGAATGTTTAAAAGTCAACTGCTAATTTAGGCTGTAGCTTTGAGATGGTTAAACCTCATTTAGTGTTGTATAATGTAGAGCGTTATAAAGGCAGTACCAAAGAAGGAACAAGACTTTTGAACAACTGCAACACTGTGGGAGTTCGTCAGAGCGTGCTCCTGATGTGACAGTTTCATCATCTTTAACATTTAAAGTGTATAGCGTATGCTTTCAGCTGATTACAAAGAAAAATAGTTATAACTCTGCAAGGCACATGCTTTATGTTCTTTCTAGGATATTATCTCTTCATTAAACAGAAAAGGAATCATTAAAGAATAGACATGATCATATATTTATGGTTCTAGGCAATTAACAATAATGGTGTAGAAGTGTCATCAGAAAAGGAAATGAAGGACAACATGTGCGAACAAGATTTTGACCTTTGGTAGCATATATTCAGGATTACTTATGAAAGGTCATTTAAACATTGCAATTCATCCTGAACTCTGTTTATTAAAATATATTACAGGTAGATATATATTTTAGTTGTTAGTAAAAGTATAAGGGAATATTTATATTTTTGATCCTTCTCGACTGCATTATTTGTAAAATCCAATACTAAATTTGCTATCAACAATAAAAACACTGTCATGTTAGTTGCAGTGAATGCACAAACTCCTTATGAGTCAGTAAAATAAGTAATTATGTTCTAGGCTACGTGTGTGTGTGTGCTCACACGTGTGTGTTTGTGTGTGAGTGTATGTGAGATATTGGTTAATATTGGTCATTAAATCCTGGGTTTTGCACTGAGCTACATTTCCAGCTCATTTTTTAATTTTGAGAAGGCTTTCACTAAGTTGGTAAGTTGTCCAGGCTGAGATCAAACTTGTGATCCTCCTGTTTCAGCTTCCCAGAGTGTCAAATTACAGGCTTGTGCTACCATGCACAGCTTCCTAGATTATTCTAATAACACTTTGGGGTATTTAGAGATAGTTTATAAACCTTCATATTAATTTAAAATTTAAACTCATGAAAATAATTTTGGAGAAAACCAAATAATCCTTATTTAGTACTTAAAACTAACTTTATTGAGAAGTTACATTCAGGCCTCTTGGAGTTTTGATAAAATTGTGAAACATAAACTCCTTTCAAAGGAAAAGCAAACAAGCCATTGGAGAAAGCTATAGGCAGCAAAGATAAGCTAGTATCTATAATTTTTGCTTAATGTATTGCTCTGATGTAGGTTATTTCTTAGTTCCTCTTTATTTCTTTGCAGACACTTCACAATCTGCAGTTGTGTCCCCAGTCCTTTTCCACTTTTTTGTTTTGCTCATTGAAATATTAAAAAAAAAAACCTTTGAACACTTCAGGGACCCTATTATTAGTTTTATTATTAATTTCCTGCCCATCTTGCACCCAGTCATTCCAATTTTCTTTTCACATCTTTTCTAACTTTGAGACCTATTAAAAATACCCACATGACTAAAATAGTTATTTTCTAGAACCAGCTCCCTTCATGACATTCTTCTGTGTTCTCTATTCTTTCTGGGTCAAATAAAATGGTTGTGATTTCCAGAGTCTCTGAACAAATCCTGCTTTGCTGATATTCTCTTATGGGCTCTGTGACTTAGCTCCAGCCAGTGTTATATTACAGTCCCTAAAATCATCTACAAATTTAAGATAACCTTTTCTCAGCTTATCCACATTCAACCTTTCTACTCTTTCCTGTTTACTTTATCCATTTGCTTCCAGAAGCATTCCCTGACTTCTAATTTCCTTACTATGACTCAGCCATCTTGGGGATAGAAAAAGAAATATATTATTTTAGGTATAAAAAGCAAAACCAGTGTTTTGCATACAAACTTAAAGGAAAACGTAATAAAATAAAATATATTCAGTATAAAAGTTAAATGCTATAAAGGTGAATGTATCTGATAAGGCAAGGAAGGAAGTTCTGACAGGTAAAATGATCTTTAGTAATTCTTATTTTCTCCCTCATAGCACCCAGAGTTTTGCTTGAGATTTACCCTCATTCGATAAAGGAAAATATAAAAATTTGACCTAAAATGTCTTGAAAGAGATAGTGAAAATTATTTTAGTCAGAAACTTGAAACCATATATATGTCTGTATATATATATATATATATATTCTAAGAAAATATCAACATGGTCGTATCACTCCCTTTTGAAATTTTTTTTTCCATTTGTAAATTGACTAGATAGGCACCAAGTTTGTGTTTGATATTTTTTGGCATATGAATTCTTATCCTCTTATACAAAAAAGACGTTTGTTTTGATATGTGGAATTTAGTTCACAGGAACTATTTTTATTTATAATGTCATTAACGTTTGCTACTTAACATTCATGATTTAGTCTTAACTAGGAAGAAAGTGTATATTTATGTGGATCCATTCTGGTTATCAGGCATTATTTACACAATTCGTGTGCTTAGAAGATGCTTTAATAGATTATTTTAAATAAATTATTCTCTGTTGTTAAAAAATTAACCTGTGTTAGGGATGGCAGCACAGACTTTATAATCCAGTGCCAAGGCAAACTGGAAGGAACTAATATACTGGGTTAATTTTTTTTAACTGGGTAAATTTCTAAAAACTCTGTATTTTGTATACAAGCACCAATGAAAAGAGATGATAATTTTGTGACTCAGGATGGGGTTCATGAAAAAGATGGAGTTTTAGTAACTATTTAAACATGACATATTGTAAGACGATTGTATCCTAAATGTAGAGGTACACAAAAAGGCTAGGATTGAGATAGGGCAGTTAGCCATAGGGGTTTATTTAGGTTTGGTTGATGAGAAGAGGTAGGCAGAAGAGGGAAAGTGAGGGAGGAGTGTGAGTAGGTGTTAGAAAAGTACAAGAACAAATCTGCATTTTATAAAGACAATAAAACTCTCATCGTGTCCTAAGTTTAAATAAATACCACATTATAAAATTTGGGCTGCCAAAAGTAAGCCCACAAAGAATGGGTATTGAATTGGTACAGCTGTTTCAAATCTGTTTCTCAGGAATAATTTGGAAATAATGTTAAAATGAGTTGTTTTGAAAATTAATTACAACATTAACATTATGTTGTTGGATATTTAAAATTTTACTGATCCAAATTATTAAATGAAGAATGAGGATAGACTTAAATATTGATACTGTTCTTAAAGCAGTGATAAAGTTTCATTTTCATTTATAGCAGAAAAGCCTCAAATTAGAGCTCAGTTTGCTCTTAATGATATTTAGTTTTCTGTATGACGTAAAATACCTCTTGCATGGGGCTTATTGTGATGAAATAGCTTCTATAAAGAGCAGTACAAGAATGGGACATCTCTGCTACTTTAAAAAGGGGCAGGAAGATTAGGTAATTTGAAAGCAATGAAGTCTAAAACTTTTCATTTTTAATGATTTTTTTGTCATGCTTTAATGTCTGTAAACAGCAAGTATATAGTCTGCAGTACAGAATCATTGTGTTGAATAACTTTTAGCAGGCAAATTCAGTTTTTATAAATAGCATAGGCTTGTGCTCCTTAAAATGGTGTATTTCTGTGAATGTAAAAGCCAAGTGATCAAAAGAAGCTAAAGGGTTAATTTTTGTTAACATTTTTAATAGTAAAACAAACATGCATATTATATCTTGATGTAGAAAACCAAATAAATATGATCTTAAAGATCAGACCAGAGGCTTAATAGGAAGTTTGGGCTTGCAACAGCTGTTTAAAACTGCATTCCTCAGACTTCCCAGGTCTGCATATATATACACACTGTTTATCAATTATCAATATATCAGTGGAGAAGTTTGAGAAGTTGTAGTTAGGTTTAGAAAAGATAAATTTAATGAACTCTCTTTCCCCCTTTCTCTTGTTATTACAAAGGACAAAATATGATGTTTTACATCAAAGTCATGTTAATTAGAGCATTTTAATTTTATTTGATCTGTAAGCCAATCAAGATGAATTCCTGAGAATGATTATCTTATCCTAGTCTCTTACTTCTCAAAGTCACTAAACAAAAACAGTTCAATGGCTTCTTGTTGTGTTTAGGTTAAAGATCAAAGTCTTTAACATGGTATATGAGATCCTTAAAGGTTTGGTTATTGCTTTTGAGGTAAGCCTCATATCTGACTACCTGCATTGGCCACCTCTAAGTCCTTCTGGTTTGCTCACTACTTAGCCTTTGCACTTCTTATGTTCTTTCTTCTTTCCTTTTTTCATTTAGTTAAATCCTAGTCATTATTCAGATCTCAAGCCTTCCTTCTTATATATCAGGAATGTCATCCCCTATTCTCCAAATTACACCAAATCCTCAGTTACATGCTGACATTCAAGTACCATGTATATCTCCTGTGTCCCATTTGCCACCTTTATTTATAAATTAATTTGTATGGCTGTTTGATTAATGTCTAACTCTCCTATCTGAAGACAGGGACCCGATCTGTTTTTTTTTTTTTTTGTCTTTTTGAGACAGGATCTCACTGTGTGGTGTAGGCTGGCCTTAGGCTCACTTTGCAGCTCAGGCTGGTCTCAAACTCGCAATGATCAGCCTGCCTCAGCCTCCTGAGTACTGGGATTACAGATGTGCGCCACCACTCCAGGCTTCCTATCTATTTTTTGTAATAATGTATAAGAATATATATGTTGTAAAATAGCCACTCAAAAAATATTTGTGGAGTGACAGAATAAATTATTCACAGATTACTGGTCTGTCAGCAACTCTACTTTCCTAAATGACAATGTACATAGAGTCCTTTGTAGTGTTCTGATGGATATTTCAGTGCCAACTTGTATGTTCTGTGCCAGAATACACTGTGAAGTAGGTTGCGTTATCTGTTTCTCATAGTTGTGTTGCTGTAGCCAACTCAAAGACCTAAATCATGTTTTAGAGTCATTTTGTTCTGAAGTATTAGTAATTTCAGTGAACTGAGACTTCTATATTTATGCCACAAATATAAACATGGTATAAATATAAATATTATTTGCTGATGTCACCTAGTAGGACAGGATAACAAGCAAGTACTTAATAGTTTAAAAATTGAAGCATACTTCTTGTAATCATTTAGTTTCCAATATTCAAATTTTCTAATTATGACATTCTTTTGGTATTTTAAAAGGAACCATATATTTTAGAGCACAGAGTAGAGAGAAATGAATAAATCTCTTATGTTTGTTTGTTCTCTTATAAAATTTAAAAAACCTTGTATATGAAATTAAAATTTTTCTGTTAGGGAGAATGAAATAACCTTTATTTGTCAATTAAGGTTATAAAATGGAAAAGTAACCCTTTGTAATGAAAACCATTATTTTATTAATGTTGAATTTGCATTTTTATTAATAGGAATAAAATGGAGATAGTAAAGATGCATCTTAAATATTTTGTGTAATTTCCTATGCTTTTCTCTGACTTTGGAAAAAAACCCTTAATTTTTAACAAACTATGTGTAAGTTTATTTTGACTAATTTTTAAGAATACTTGTTAAGAATGTATGTAGAGAGTTATTGTAAAGCTAGCTTGCTGAATATAGGTCCCATGTGTGGGTGTAGATTATTTTTTGTGAATCACATGCAACTACATAGTTACTACTAGGCAAATTATAGAGATTTTTAAAATAAAGCATGGCTTCCCCCAATGTAGAATTGTTAAAGTATAAACCAGAGTAAGAGAAGAGTTTAAATCCCTAACATAGGCAGGCTGGTTGTTTAACTCTTATTAAAACATAAGGCTTATGTGTTCTAGCTAGTGCTGCAAGACAGAAGAGCAACTATAACCTGATTTGACTTATAAACATTCTACATGATACAATTTTTTAAACTTTAGAGAAGCATTTAAATTCTTTGATTTAAGTTGGAATTACAATCATTAATTATGATAGAGATTTTCACTATTTTTTGCAATTTGAGAAAGGAGCATCTATTTGCATAAACCCATTAAATTTTAAATTTTACTAACGTACTGACTTTCCTACTCAATCTAACAAAACTTCGTCAAATAAATCAAAATGTGTGCTGCCATTAATACATGATAAAACATTGTTACATAACTAAGTATAGCATACATGACTGGTATGTGTTTACTTGACCTTAATACTCTTAGAAGTCAATGATTTTGGATAGCCAATAGTAGATAAAAAGAAAACATACCAACTTAGTTGCCTTTTTAAATGTTGCCCAATATCTTTTGTTGTTGTTGTTTTCTAAAAATTTTTGTTTTGTTTCAGATACATCTGCTATTTTTACAACAGGCTTGCAACAACTAATACCTATAACAAATCAATAGGAGTTTGTCGTAGGTCCCGGATTTTACTTTTTTCAACTTGTTTAGCAAAGATTACTAAAGAGTAATTTTCTAACAAGGTGTTGATTATACTTTCAGTATGACTTACTAATGAAACCCTTAAAATACTATCATTAAATAATTCTACTGAGTGATTAATGTTAACAGTATTAACTGAATATCTGTTGTAATTTTGGAGTGTTTTTTGTGTATTTATGGGAGCTTATTTCTTGTAATTTTTTAACCATCTATATTATTTTCAAAAAACTTAATAGTCCTGAGGACTTACAGTTTTTTCCCTTCTAGAGCATAAAATTCATGTTTTAATTTTGGATCTTTGATTTATATTTTAGCTTTCAAAACAGGACACAGAAGTATTAACTACATATAAAAGAGAAAATAAAAATTTATGTTAATGTTGCTAAATACAGATAGTAGTCCAGTTGGTAGTTTTCCTACTGGCCAAGTTCCATATGGTATATAGCCAACGTGCTATGGCAAGACTAGATGCTTTTTCCCATTTTCCTCTGTAGTTGGTGCCAGGGTGAACTTTGTAGCAGTCTGTTGGCATTGGCATTGCGTTAAATCAGTGGTGCAATACTTCCTTATCCAGAAGCCTATTCCCTTGCCTTATAACTGTCAGAACAGAAGCTTTCAGTTTGCTGTTGAATTACTATATACAGAGAGAAGTTGATTCTATGCAATATTTTAAATTAGATAGTTTTTGTTCTATTCTGTCCCTAGCCATAATATGTTGAATTTATTTATGGTAACCTGTTAGTTCAGATTGGATTTATTTGGAATTTGTGATAATTTCACTAGGATCTTGTTGAAATTTGCTCTTACTATGCAAAGAACGGGTTTGCTGATCAATTTAACAATGCATGCAGGATTGGAAAGAAAGTGTTTGATTCAGGAGATTTCAGTGTTTTCAAGTACTTTATTTGCCAAAATCTGTTTTCATACTGAAAAGTGAGTTGTATTTTTAGTTAGAATTTTTGCATACTTTGAATTATATTTATTTTCTATTTTTTGAGTATTTTCACAAATATAATATTAGTTTTATTCTTTGTCTCATTTTCCCAAACTGGTAAAGTCTCTTTCACTTCATATGTCTTATTAACAGCAATCCTTAAAAATGAGATAAGGAACAAGCATTAATACCCTTTATATAGGTAAACTACAGAGAAGGTAAGCAACTCATCAGAGATGGTACATCTATTTAATGATGTACTTAGGTGTAACATCAGTCCCACGCCCTAACTGAATTAGATTTAAAATTTTGAGCATGAAGAACACAGTTCAGGTATATACATAATTATCTTCAGAACTGACTGCTTTTTCATTTTCTGACTGTTCTACCACTTAAAAATTGGCAACACACACAGATATATATATATGTATATATATATATGTGTGTGTGTGTGTGTGTGTATATATATATATATATATATATATATATATATTGCACTTCAGAGCACTTTGGAATAAGATGCTTAGGTTTTATATCCTTACTCCATCATTTCCTAGCTTGGCGATCTTAGGAACAATTTAAGTAACTTATGCCAAGTTTTCTGATTTTATAAATTGGAGAAGACAGTTACCTAGAATCACCAACTTTAAACAAATGTTTCTAACTTTTACCATATTTTCCTGTTGTGATATGCTTGAAACAATAACTGGCATATAAGTGAATGACAAATGTCAGCATTTTTTAAATTAATGCAAACATTGTATTGTGTTGGCAATCTTTAAGGCAGAATGATAATAAATAGTGCTGTTTATTGCCATACCCTCAACTGTCTTAGATGGTTTCACTACATTATCTGTAATGCCTATCTTGGCTCTGAAAGTTTGGAATTATCCACACTTTACAGATGAGAAACTTTTTCTTAGAGGTATTTTTGCTTATAAATCTTGAATGAATTGTCTTATATATCAAAATATTTATTGAGCAGGTATTTATACCATTTGATTTGGTTTCTAACTGATTCTAAAATGCATATTTTCCACTTTGCCTTTCTACCAGATGTAGAAGTGATATGAGAGGAATCTGGGAATGTTTTCAAAGGTGTAGCCATCCTCTTCATCAGAACTATTTCTCTAGTGTCTGTTGAGGTGGGCTGTGATTTTTGCGTCAGTTTGAAAATTTATAAGTAGATAAAATATAAATTATTCTCATTTCATTTAGTCATACTGTGTGTCTGCCTATAGATAATGTCTGTTAAGGTGGGCCATACATACTTCTTGGGTCCATTTGCCATCATAACACAACATGTGTGTATGGTGAACTGTTTTTATTCAGAATAGGACTCTACCTCAAAAGATGCAACACATAACTTCAGTCTTGAAGACAGCTCTTCTATTTTGTAGTGAACCTGAGGAGTTTGGTGCTCCCTTCTGCTGACTTTAAACATAGGCACAAATCCAATTCAAATGGTTGCTACTACCAACTCGGTGCTAAGAAGATTTTTTTCCCCTCACAGGATTGTTAATCAGAGTACATGACACCTCATAAATGATGTTCCTATGTACTTCACATTTTATTAGGAATAATGACTTGTGCAGATTTATTCAGCACTGGTTACCATTGCTATTTTCATTTCATTGGTATTTTTTCACAGACTTTAGAGCATTCTTCAATAAATGCAAAAATATGGAGTCAGGGATAGCTCATCAGTTGAGTCCATGTAAAATGGTAGTGAAAGGTACAATTCCATCTACATTAATTTTATGTGATGTATATAGTTTTGTACATGTATCAGAAACACAGATTCTAGTGTATATACTTAGGAATTGAAAGTGGGTTTGTTCAGAGTAAAAGTATAGAGGTGATGTTTTATTGTTTTTCCTTGTTTTCCTTTAGTAAAATTGAGATAAGCTTGCTTTAGAAGTTATGAAATGAAAACAACCTAAATTGTTATTGTGGGGAGAATGGGTCGTACCCTCTCGTTATTTATAAAAAGTATCACAATGCCCAGGACAATAGACATTTTTAAAAAAATAATTGTACTGTGTAACTGCCAATGTTTTGAAGTTGCCTTAGCCTTTTCCATTGATTATGTAAAGCACTGTTTTCACCTGCTTTGCTCATTATCTTCTAAAATTCATATGAATTAAAATTAATTTGTGAGAATGATTTGAGAATTCACTTTCCTTGAAGTAACTTGTAACTTGTGTTAAGAAGCAGTTTGGTGAAAGACTTTTAAGTGAAATAATACTGCATAATAATCTCCATCTACATTAATTTTAAAATGTTTTTGATTTAATGTTTAAAGGCATTGGCTTCTTATATTTGAGTTTACTTTTTTTAAATGAGGATACTTTGCTAGGTAATTCTTATATTCAACCTGAAAACCAATCCACAAACATAAAAAATGGATACAACAATAGGTGGGGAATAACAGTATCATCACATCAAAATATGTTCCTTAATGTCATCAACATTAAGTTATTCCTATTTTGAGTTTCACAATGTCATACATTGCTTCAGTCAGAATCCAAAGGACACAAATATTGTAGTCTAATTTATTGCTTTTCTCTATATCAACATTTTTTATTTTAAAGAGGGTAAAATTAAACAGAACAAAACAAAACAAATCATAAGAAAACAATGTAAGAGACACAGATTTCAAAGCAAGACAACTGGAGCTCTTCACTGTCTATCATATTGTCTCTTGTTTTCTTCCACATAGTTGTCCATATCTCCACATACAGTGAATTCATACAAAACAAATTGTATAAAACTGATCAGAACAGGATGATGAAGGTATTTTAGGTCTTCAAGACCAGACAATAGGTAATTAAACAATGGCTGCCATAATGTCTCTCATTCTCGTCAAAACAGCTCTCTATACCCTCACATATGTTGAAATTAAAACAAAACAGACCAATTTCACTCTGAACAAAGAATAATAGTATTGCTAGATTTCATATCATAACACTACGGAATTAGCACTGGATATTTTAGTGTCACTTTTTCTTCAAAGTATCTGTTCATTTCATCATGCATTATATAATCAATTCTCGTAAACTGTTTAGACGTTCTATGCATGGATGAGTCTCTACATGTATGCCTATCCTTTATTAGAGGGAAAACCAAATCAAATCAAAACAAAACAAATTCCTAGAAAAACACGAAATGAAAAAGACATATAAAACAACAATACTAGGTGATCTACAGTAGTTACTATGGTGTCTCTTGTTATCTTCAATAGAATTGTCTATGTCATCATGCATAGTATAATTGAACCTAGCTGTACATAGCAATATTAATAAAAACTAAACATTGGAGACATTATAGGACTTCAAAAGCAGTTAATAATCAGACCAGAATGGGTATCCTGGTAAATCTTGTCTTCAGAGTAGTTGCCTCTACTCTCAGACTTGATACTTTCAAGCATACCAGATTTGAATAAAATCAGTCAAGACAAAACAGCGATCTAACAAGCCAGATTCAAATAAGATCAGTCATAGTAAGACAGTGTAAGTAATACAGGGCTTCAGTTTAATAGGAAAGTAAGGATAGTTACCACAGTATATATCCTGCTATTTTGGGGATAGCTGTCTGTGCCCTCAAATCTAGTACGAGTAGACAGACTGGAACAGAATAAAATCAAACTAAACAGAGCAATAAAAATAATGTGGCTTTTAAATCCTGATGCACTGTTAACAATGTGCTCTGCCTTCCTTTTTCAGACAATTCTTCCCCTTTCACTTTCACAGGGTGCTTTGTACAATTTCGGGTCCCACTAACTCCTTTAGTTTTTAGATTAGGGGTGTAACCCACTATCTACCTAAGTGGTTCTGAACCTTTTTACCCCGAGCTTGATCTTGAGTTGTATTCCTTTACCTACAAATGTCTCAAGGTTTTCCTTCCTTATTGCTGAGTAGTTCTCCACTACACAAAACTGTCATGTCTTTCAAACTTATCTGCAGCTTCTGGACGAGCTGTACCTATTTCTCTCCGGTTCCCAGTCACATAGAGCATTGTTTTCTCATCTTTGAATTTTGGTTCATAAACCCTCTTTCAGGTTGATTATATTTCCTATACAGAGCATCTCAACAGACCCTATTTCCTGATCTACTCTGCTTCTGTTTCTTTTTGTTAGTGTATCAAGGCCTTCTGTGTTAGATTACAACCAATCTTCTCTGCCTCATCTCTGCTATGCTATTTTTCTGCTGTTGGTTGTATACTTTTCTCCATTACACTGTCTGCCCCATTCAGTGAGCCCACTCTGCTGCTGTTTCTGAAGCCATGGTCTTTTTCTCTCTCTCTAGAATGTCCTTCAGTATTCTTGTAGGGTTGGATTGGTGGTCACGAGCTCCCCCAGTTCCTCTTTGTCATGGAAGCATGTTGTGTTTCCATTCATTTTGAGAGACAGTTTTTCAGGGTACGTCAGTCTGGTTTGGAGGTTATTTTCTTTTAGGGGCTTGCAATACTTCACTCCAAGCTCTTGATTTGATGGTTTGTGTTGAGAAGTCTTTCGTGATCTTGATGGGTTTTCCTTTATAGGTGATCTGTTTCTATTCTCTGACAGCTTTTAATATTCTGTTCTTGTGATCAATTTCTGGGATCTTGATTATTATATGTTTGGGTATAGATCTGTTTTGGTTGTAGCTGGCTGGAGTTCTGTAGGCCTCATATATCTGAATATCATTTCCTTTACCTAGACTTGGGAAGTTTTCCTTAATGCTTTCTGTGAATAGCCTTTGTATTTCATTTGTGTTTACCCCTGCTTCTTAACTCACATTTTTTATTCTTAAGTTATAGATCCTCTTGTCATCTTTTAGCCTTTGTATTGTTACTTCCTGGTTCCTTGTTATTTTTAAGAGTTCTTTCCTTTGGCAATCACACATTGCAAACCTATCTTCAAGCTTTGAAAGTCTAACTTAAGTTTCTGCCAAGCAATTTTGCCAGCTTTCACTAGAGTTTTTAATTTGCTGTTAATCTCTTTGAATCTGTTTCATGTATTCTAGATTTTGTTTATATTCTTCATCAAAGATTTCTCTCTTTTTTTCTGGGTTCCTCCATTCTTCCATCTGTGTTTTCTTGCAAGGTGCTTAGCATTTCTTTTGTTAATCTTCTTATATCTTGCTTTACTTGTATTAGTATTTCAGTTTTGAGTTATTCTATGATGTCACAAAGATATTTCTTTATGTCAGCTGATGCCATGTCCCATATTGCATGTTTGCTGCTCTGGACCTCTTCTGTATTTACCTTTCCTGGTCTTATATTCCCTGGGTTGGTGGCTATAGGCTTCTTCTGTTTCTTTCTCTTGTCATGTTTCTGGTTTCTTTCAGACAGATGTATGGTGGAGGTCTCAGACCCTTTCCGCATTGCTTACGGTTTTTCTGAACTGTTCTGGCCAGGGGATTGCTGCCCTCTCCAGTTTGCTGTTGATCAGTGAGGTGTATGCAGGGGCGGTGTCAGCTGGCCCCTCTCCTCTGAGCCAGTCTACCAGCAAATGCCTTCACCACGTTTGTCTGTGTCATGCAGACATCACCAGTTCGAGACAATTTTGTCCCTGGCTATTGGGTTCCGACCAGGGATGTAACTCAGCCCAAGTTGATCCCACCAGTCCACTTTGGGCCAGAAGTGGCTGACTGATGCCATTGCAGTTCCAGGTTCAGGCCTGTCCTGCCCAACTCCAATATGTCGTCCAGCCAGTCACCTCCTCCCGCAGCACCAAATTCTAAGCACTCACTGTGGATCAGTGCAGCTCTCCACGTCAGTTCCTTTTGCCATTGCAGCACGTTCTCCCGCCAAGGGCCTCAGGCTCACCAACCCCAATTTCAGCACAACCAACTGCGAATTCAGCGTGACCGCGAGTCCTCTGACTCTAAGGTGCCCAGTACAGCATGGGACCGGCTCCATTGAGAGCACATCTGGCTCCAGCCTTCCATCTGCGTTTTTCTTTTCTTTCTGTTTTTTTTTTTTCTTCTTTTTCCTTAGTT
>PVJX010006277.1:0-78831 GCA_004027295.1 Dolichotis patagonum
TGTTTTTGGTTCCTTCCATACAAGTGTACAGTGTAATTCCCAGATCCTTTTCTTGTTGGTTAAGGCTCCTCTAGAGGGTGCAGGCTAGGAGCTTTAGCCGTCTTCAATAGGTTATCAGAGATTAGAGTTCACCCTCGGGCAGTGTGCGCTAGCTCCTCCCTTCTGGGCCAGTCAACCTTTGCAGGCCTCCACTGGGTCAGTGTGCACTGATCTCCGGGGCACGGCCTAGTCCAAGCAGATTCCACCAATCCGCTTGGGGAGGGGAGCAACCAGCTGAAGCCACTTCCTTATGGAGTCAGGGCTGTCCTGCCCAACTCCAACATGTCGTCTAGTGGGTTTCTCCTTTCCCATGGGAGGGTCCTATTCCCATCACTCACCACGTCCCCGAGAACTGCTGGGCTCCCCGACCTCCGATCTCAGCGAGGCTGAGGTGGGAATTCACGGTGCCTCTGGGTGGGTCACGCGCAGGGCCGGTCCGGGCAAGCCGCACGCAGGGCTGCCCAGCTCCACACTCCGGCGGATCAAGCCAGTCGCTTTGGTGTGGATCGCCTGTTCAGGTCGGGCAGGAATTCAGGCAACTCCAGGAGGGTGCCGTGCTCACTGATCTTATCTTCACTAATAGTAGCCCTAAGACCTCATATTTGAGTGGTTTTTTTGCACTTTAGTTTCTTCGTGGGTTGTCGGAGTCCATCTCTCTCTGTTTGGGTCTCTCCAGGGTGTTTTATTCTGGCATTTGAGCTGTCTCTCAGAGAGGGTCTCTCTCCAGCTACCTACCAGTCCGCCATCTTGTCTTCTCTCTATATTTTATAATTTTAAGAAATGTTATTTACTGCCTGTCTTAGGATAAGGCAGCTAGCTAGGAAGTAGATAACTACTAAAGGAGCCACCTGAAAGAAATAATAACTGAAAATCACAGTGCTTTTCTAACAATCAACTCAGATACTCAATAGCTACCTTACTGTCATGGGCATCAAAAGGTAGGTTAAAAGGGAGAGAAAAAAAATTTAAAATAAGCTTAACTACTTTTCTCCCTTACACTATCCCTTACACTCTACAAGGTCTCACTCAATACCTTTTTCACTAAGTTTCTTAAGGTGACACCCTCTCAGATGTGGGAATCAGAAGAGATGGAAACAAATATGAACAGAAAGAAGCTAAAAAAAAATTTTTTTTTTTTTTTTTTTTTTTGGTACTGGGGATCAAACTCACAATCTTGCCCTTGCCAGGGCAGGTACTTATGCAGCTAAGCCAAACTCCCAGCCTAAAACCATATTTTTAATGGATTAGGATCTGCTGGGTGACATTCTGCTTCAAATACAAATTCAATCTTCCTTACAGCAAAAAAGGGAGCAAGTATTCTCAGATTTATAAGTTCAAGTCATCCTTTCCTTCTTGTCTCAAGTCATCCCTTTTAGCCCTATGAATATGGATTTCATTTTTAAGGTTTTTAAAAAGCTTTTGTTTTATTTTGTTTTTGCAGTGCCAGGCCTTTGTACCAAGTTATACCCCTAGCCATTCTTATTTTCTGAAACATTAAGTCACCCAGGCTGGGCTGCAACTTGAGATCTCTTTCCTCAGTCTCCCAAGTAGCTGGGATTACACATTCAGCTTGCCATATTTTTAATTTAAAAATGTACATATATAACTATCAAACTAACAATAATGATGCTCAGGTTATAAAGCAATAAACAATTTCATATATTACAAACTATTTTTACACAGCAGGGAAGTGGTGTTTTTGAAACTTACATGTCTTGGGACTCCACCACTAGGAATGCTTCAAAGGCTTCCCAGTGCTCTCAGGAAGGCTGGAAAGACCAGTTAGCCTCAGCCGTATCTGAGCTGATCTACTCCAGACACCTGAGGGTATCTTGGTCTAATTTCAGCTCCTGAAACAGCTTTTAACCATCTCAAGATTTTTACACAAGCAGACTAAAACAATTTCTTCCCCTACCTGGATGACTCAAACTAGGCCCCAAATGTACGTTATGGTAATTTCCTTCTAGCTTTCTCTCTCCTTAACCTAAGAGATACGTTCAGAGACACCCAAATTTCTTTCATAATCTCTCTCACAGTCTCAACTAAATAGAGTACTTCTTACAGTCTTTTTTTTTTTTTAGAACATGGTTGTCAACAATAGTTTTGTTCACTACTACAGTTCCCCTGCCCAGCATAATTCCTAGCATAATGGAGGCCCTAAGATGTTCCATAATGGGAATATTACAACTCTCACGACAGATTCTCTTGAAGATTATACCAAAATTTTGATCTACATGAAATCCAAATCCTTACCGGTACCCAAGACAAGTTAGCTGTTATTATTAATACTAGTTTTAAATGAGTGAATAAATAAGTGCAATTAGAAAGTATTTATTGAAGCTCTTAAAAAATGAAAACTCACATTATTCTGCTTCCTATCTCAACAGCATTTATGCAGGGTGGGGGTGGGTGCTATAGCTTAATGGTAGCATGCCTGGCCTATGCAAGAGGCCCTGGGTTCAGTGGGGTGGGGAAATGGGGATCAGACAGACACAGAGACAGAGAAAGAGATTTATGGAAAACATTCATAAATAAGAATATCCAGTGCATCATTATTTCAAAACACAAAGAATTCTGTTGAGTATAGTGGTGCATGCCTGTAACTTCCCTTCAGCACTCAGGAGGCTGAGACAGGAGGACTGCCTCAAGTTTAAGGTCACCTTGGGTCGAAGACCAACCTAACAAGACCCTGTTTCAAAAAGTAACAAAAAAAAGAAAAATTCTAGTGACCAAAAAAAAAAAAGTTAGGAACCTACATAAGAAGGAATATACAACGAGAATCATTTTCTTAATGAATCCAGGCATGTCTTCAACAATAAGAATTTTCATAACTTTAAGGTTATCACAAAATACTAGTATTTTGCATTTACAGACTGCCACTACTTTTAAATATGGTCTAATATCAGAAATAGATACATATGTGGAGATAAATATAATACAATAATTCACTGTCTCTATGCTTTAAAATAAGTTCTTTCTCTTTTTTGGGAGTGATAGGGAACAAACCCAGGACCATGCACATGCTATGCAAGTGTTCTATCACTGAGCTATACTCTCAGTCTTAAAAATAATTTTTTAAATCAACATCCTAGGCTATTAACATTTGGCTTTATTTTATCAACAGCATGTTTTTCCACTGTATTGATGGGTTACTGCACAATGATGACTGAACCAGTAAGGAAAGTTTTATAAATATCTGGATTATATTTTAAACAGCATATATATAATAGCTTCAAATAAAAAATTACTGAAAAGTTTGTACGACAAATTCATTCACTTGTTTCATGATGCTTCAAAATTATTATATTGCTTTTTACTTAATGAAATTGTTCCTGAATTAGAAGCCATTCATGATAACTAAATCGTATATCAACTTGGCTACAAAATGAGGTACTGTTACTTGATCAAACATTATTTTGGTATGTTTGTGACAGTATTCATGGATATGGATGCTAAGTACATTTCAGTTTGTAAAGTGAGTAGGGCAGACTGCCGTCCCTAACGCTGTGGCCCTCATCCAATCAGGTGACGGGCTGAACAAGATAAACGGATGACCCTGCCACAAGGAAGAGACAACTCTTCCTGCTGCCAGCGTTTAGCTGAGCAAGCAGTTTTCCTGTTTTGAGACTCAAACAGAAACACGAGTTCCTGTTGGCTTCCAAATGAGAACTTACACCACTGATTCTCAGGACTCTGTCTCTGGACACAGTGGAACTGTACAACAATTCTTCTGGGTCTCTCACATGCCATGTGCATAAACACGCCTTTTAAGCCTTCATAACTGCATGGACTAATTCTTTATAATAAATTTTAGTATTTCTTGGTAGACACACACACACACACATACATACATACATACATACATACGGCTGGTTCTGTTTCTCTGGAGAACCTAATATACCATTTCATATTCCTACTTCAAAATTCCCACCCAACACACAGTCAACATTTTCTGAAGACCCATTAGAATACAAATTTTGAAAGTCAAGGTTAATGTCTCTTCATTATTGCTACTGTCTTAATTGTTTTTGTTTAGTTTTTGGTGTGTAAAGTGAGGATGGAAACCTGGGCCTCACACATGCTAAGTCAGCCCTCTACCACTGATTGACATTCTCAACCTACATCTTAATCAAAGAGACGAGAGGAATGAACAAGTAAGATGTTCTGTTCTTTCCTGGTCACTCATGGACAAAAGCAGATACAAACCTAACCAAAGACAGCCTGATAAATGAGCAAGAATTCAAGAGCATTTCATCAATGTTAGAAATTATCATTCTTAATCAGGATTTCTGATCAAACACCGGATTTCATTGAAAAAAATAATCTGTTACAATGAACTCCTGAAACTTATTAAACATCAACAAATATTCACACAATGAAAGTGAACAGGGAGCATTCACCCACAGTGAACTAAAAATCATCAGGCACCAGTAATCACCCATTCACTCAAACTACTTCCTTCTTGCTTTTTGCCAAGGCTTGGAGACTGAAAGCTTCTGATACATATATTCAGAGGATACTTGTATGAGAACTATCCTGTCTGCTTATTTATATATACTCTACAGTTCATGATGGTCAGAATACCTGAACTATACAAAAATTTGACTTGAATGAAAACAGAATCAGCCTTGCAGGGGAGTGGGCAGAATGGTCCCTGTAACTCCCAAGCACTGGTTCCAGGTTTCTCTGTACTACGAAGTAATCCAGGCATAAGAGACTCTTGTGCAAGGGAGTTAAAAGAGCAACAGACAAGGTCAGCCAAGTGTTATATGCACAAGGACCACCCCCCTCAGCACGTGTACTACACTTAAAAGTAATTATGCCAGACAGTAGACCTACATGGAATCAGAACAGGCAGATTTCTTACCCTGACTCCATTTGTGGAACACCTGGAGGCAGATCAGCCCAATAAAGAAAGTGAACAAAACTACTAATCCTGGGTAACAAGAGCAAAATAAGAGGGACTTGAAGCTATATTACAAAGCTACAGTGATTAAAAAAAAAAATAGCATGGTGTTGGCAAAACAGACACAAGGATCCATGGAACAGAATACAAGATGTAGAAACAATCTCAAGCACATTCAGTATTTCATCTTTGATAAAGGGGCAAAAACATGCACTGGAAGAAAGATAACCCTCTAAAAAATATGGTTGGGAAAACTGGCTAGACACATGCAGAAGATTAAATACAGACCTGTATCTCTCACCATGTACTAAAGTAAAATCAAAATAGATCAAAGAACTAAATGTTAAAACAGAAACAATCTGTTGGAAGATAAAATAGGTAAAACCTTATGGTCATAGGCATAGGCAAAGACTTTCTAAACAACTCTAGCTGCATACAAAATAGTAGCAAGAATCAATAAATGGGATCGTATCAAATTAAAATCATCTGCTCAGCAAGGAAACTACGAACAAACCTACAGAATGGGAAAAAAAATTGCCAGCTATTACTCAGAAGACTCATATTTAGAATATATAAAATAACTAAAAAAGTTATATCTCCCCAAATAAAATAATCAAAAACAAACAAGTGAAATGAATAATCACTTCATATAAGTACAAATGACCACATATGAAGAAATGTTCGACATCGTTTGTCATTAAATAAATGCAAATTAAAACACTGAAATTCCATCTTATCCCAAAAAGAATGGCCATCATTAGGAAATCAGATAATAATTATAATAAAGCTGGCAAGACTTCAAGGGAGAAGGAACCCTTGTACATTTTTGGTGGGAATGTAAACTAGTACAACCAGCACGAAAATCTGTATGGAGATTCTTCAGAAAACTAAAACTGGAAATTCTATTTGATCCAGGTATCTTCCTCAAAGTTAAAGGCATCATATCACAATGACATATGCATGCCCATATTTCTAGCAGCATAATTCATAATAAATATATATATTGAAAGCAGCTTATATGTCCCATCAACAAATGAATGGATAAATAAAATGTATTTACACACAAGGGAGTGCTAATCTGCCATAAAGAGATAAATTTGAGTCATTTGTAGGAAAATAGATGCACCTTGAGATCACAACATTAAGTGGAATAAATGAGATACACAAGCTTGAATGTCACATGGTTTCTCTTCTATGAGAAACACAAAGTATAAATAAAGAGAAACATAAAAGATACACAATAGGAAGTAGGGAGATAGACCTTTCTCAGATAGGAAGGGGATCAAGAGGGAAGAAGAGAGGGGGAAAAAAGAATGAAGATGTGTTATGTACATGTACCAGCTTCCCACAAGGAATGTACATTATGTATGAAAACACATACTAATAACAAAATTTTAAAACTTCTGTTTAGGAAATGGAAAACAGGAGAGGAGTCTTTTAACTTTTAACAAATAATCAAGGGCCCAGAGACAGACTTGGCTGGTCCAGTGCTGCTCAGGTAGGAGCTATCAATGCGTGAGCTACAGGGCCTTATCTAGGACAGGCATTGTCTGAGGTCCCCACAGTTATACAGAAGGGACTCTAAACCAAGATGCTCAAGGAATATCTAGTCCCTGATGTTAACTTGAACTATTTCTTGATTCGTGGCCCTTTGGGGCTGGTAGGGTCTGAGAAAATATGCTGTTCACTTATAAACAGGCAAGAAATGTTCCCCCTCTTTGCTACTTGGAACTTTAACACATTAAGCTGCACATCCTTCTCCTTCCTATATGATTTCACACTAATTTTCTCATAATACTGCTTCCCTCACCATGGCTTTTGTGATCTGCTTTTGAAGAGCTCTCATCCTGTATAGGCTATTTCACCTGTCGCTATTCCTGCCCCAATTCTGATACTAACTAAAAGCTGCTATTGGTGCCCAGAGCAGTTCAGATTCTTTCTCCTAACTGGCCCTTAGCATGACTGTAATAAACTTTCATCTCTCTCCTCTTCCTCCCACTTCAAACTTCCCTGTCTCTGTGGAATGTGAGAACCGATTTCTTTATCGAGTGAACAAATAAAATACAGTCTCTAAGTACCTTGTACATTTCTTTACTTCAGTATGTCCCCAACAACATACACACCAAGTCTTTGGACTTTAGTTCTTAACTCTAAATGCCAACTCTAAGCAGGTTTTAAACGCATTATCCACCTAAAACAAGTTGCCTGTATTAGGGAACAAATCCATCGTTATTACCAATAGTCTCATTTCCTTAACTGTTTGCATTTCGCAGTAAAGAAGCCTGAGGAGGATGGAATTTAATCGTATAAGACCAAAACCATCTACTGGAAGAAGTGGGCAAACAGGAATATATTTTTATTTTCACTAAGATCCTTGATTTCTCTCTTAGCCTTTAGCTAATTCCATCTTGTACTCCCAGTTCCCCTTCAGGAGCCTAGGAAAGAACTGCTGCTGGTCCTAGTCATCTCTCCAGTCTGATTAGGAACACTTTGCTATACCTTGACTTTACCCTCACCCATCTTTTCTAGGTCAAATCTGCTCATACATCTGCTTTATGTCACTAGGTTGATGGATGGGACAGATACTGCTATGGTTTGGATATGGTTTGAATGTATTCTCCAAAACTTTCATGTGTTCAAATTTGATCCTCACTGTGAAGTATTAAGTGGGTAGAAACTTAACCCAGCCATGGTGTATAGAGATGAAATTTCCAAGAGATGATTAGCATTATGTAAGGTCCCTGGGGTGGATGAAATCACATGCCTTTATAAAGAAGAGAGAGACCTGAGAATACACAGGCAAACATGCCTTTTACATGCTGCCATGTGATGGTCTGCACTATCTTAGGAGTCTGCCACAAGAAGGGCATCACCAGATAAATTCCCTCAATCTTGCAGCTCTAGAGCTGAATCATATCAAATTCTCTTCATAACATTGTTACAGGTATTTCATACAATAACAGACCGTGAAAAAAATCAGCAATGAAGTTGGAATCATTAATTATGTTGAAAATATAGAGGTTCTGGAACTGGCTTTACAAATACAGAGTAAACGTTTGGAAAAAGATGCTAGAAAAAGCCTAGAATACTGTAGGCAGATTTTGGTGAGGGTTCAGAAAATAAGGAGACTATGGAACTAGTCACAGATGAAAATGAGGATTATATCTAAAATTGAACTAAAGGCATCGTATCTTATACCCACTGCAAATAACTAAGCCATGCTGTATCCTACTCTAAGACTTTATGAAAGACTTAAGAAAGATAGAATAACTCATCTTGTAGTTGAGATTTTAAAACAACAAAGCATTCAGACTGAGGCATAGGTATCACTGACTGCTTTTAGTCTGATTTACTTTGAGACTTGGGAGCAGAAGGAGGCAGAATGGGAAGATTTGGAAAATGCATCGCGTGGCCAGGGAAGGAAGGTAAGAAAAGACCTCTATAGATAAAAGGGAGTCACTTGTTCTGCGCAAGGACATGAGAAAAAAAAAATCCAAGGGAAATGAGCACTAGTGCATATCATAAACCTTTGAGGCTGCCAATACCATCCAAGGTCCAGAGGTCCAGAATGATGGGACTGCTGGACTGTTTCAGAAAAACCTAAGGTGCTCTCCAAGGACTGCCTCAAAAGCTGTGTCCTTACAGTCAGTGAGGCATATGGCAGCCACTTCAGCAGTGGTACAAGCAGACCCAAAACCAAAGCTCACGCTCATGCCTATGCCAAAGGCTGACACCCACCTGTAGTTGGTTTTGCATACACAAGGAATACAACATTTCTGAGGTCCTAACAGCTTCCACCAAAACATCAAAGACAAGCCTGGTGGGGCAGGCAAAAGTGTTCACTAGTGTCACAGCCCGAGTGAAGAGCACCTGATAGAGCAACACTCAGTTGTATCACAGCACAAAAATCAGACCCAGGGCCAGGGCTTTAGCTCAGTGGCATAAGCGCCTGTCTAGGCAAGCACAAGGTCATGAGTTCGATCCCCAGTACCAAGTAAATAAATAAAATAAAATAAAATAAAATAAAATAAAATAAAATAAAATAAAATAAAATAAAATAAAAATGTTCCTCATTCCTTTAAAAAAAAAATCTGACCCAAAGGACTACCAGCAACATGCCATGTTCACCTGGGAAAACTATCAATACTAGTGTGTAGCTCAAGAGACCCACCACGTATGTGGCAACTAGCAAGGATTATAGGGATGGGGCTGCCCAAGGCCTTGGGGGCTCACCCACCAGTGGAGTGTGCACACAGTATCCAAGGCAGAGCTTTTTATTTAACGTCTACTTCTCTGGGTTTTGGTCTCACTTTGGGCCAATTATTCTTTCTTATTGGCCTATTTTGCCCTTTGGGAATGAAAAATGTTTTTCCTATCCCTATCACACTATTGTGTATTAGAAATATGTAACTTGTTTTCAAATTTTACAGAGTTCATAGACAAAAGGATTTTCCTTCAGTCTTAGAGGTTTTAGACACAGAGTTTTGAACAATATTGGAACAAAATTAGGAAAACCGGGATGGAATGAATACATTCATGGTGCACTGGAATGTTCTGTATGTTATATTTCCAAACAGTTGGACACTTTCTTCCTACCTGGCCACATGATCTCTTCCTCTGCCCTTACTCAGCTACTAGACACTGTCATGAGATCCTCACCAGTCATGTCCGGTTTTGGCACAATGCCCTCGAAATTTCTAGAAATGTGACCTAAATAAACCACTTTTCCTTATAAAGTTATCAGTCTCCAGGATTTTGTTATAGTAATAAAAAAAATCACTGACATAAATATGTTTCTAGGAAAAGCTGATCCGTTTGCTATGCTCAATGATCTGAATTCCTTCCCCTCTAGGCACAATGAAGTCGCCTCGCAACGTCAATTATGACTGTTTTTAATCTTTTGTTTTCCCTTTACATTGGTTCTTTATCCTTAGAATGTTTAATCTCAAACCTCTTGAATTCTTTAAACAAAAATCATTAAATTCTGGTATCCTACCTTCTAGTTATTCCTTGTAGGATTTTATTACCCACTTTGCCTTCCACTGCTTTTTGGTTATAGTTAATTGAGTCAAAGTAATGTTTCAATCATGATAGCTGTGAAACCTTAAGATATAAATTTCAACATCTTTTTATTCTGATGTGCACTTCCCTCAGTAGAGATTAAAAACAAAGGCTAAATTTGCATTTTAACTCCATCTTTCAAAATGTTAAATTCTGGTGAGTTACTGAACTCCTCTGCTATAGTTTATATCTAGATGTCCCTCCACCACCTCATACACTCATTGGTGGGGCTTTCAGGAGGTGACTGGATTACAGACATATACGGCATTCATTATTCCATTAATCCACTAATGGGTTTATGGCTGGGTATGACCCTGGGAGGTGAAGGCTGGTGGAAAGAGGTGTGGCACTGGGAAAATGGCCTGGAAACCTATATATCCCTCCTATTCCCTTGATCTCACACTGCTTCCTGCCTTCCATACCATTAAATGTTTCTCTTTTGCCATGCCCCTCTACCATGCTCCCTTGCCTTGGATCATGATGACAATGGACAAAGTGTGAGCCAAAATAAACCTCACCTCTTTTAATTTGTAGGTGTTGGGCACTGTGTATTAGCAATAAGAAAGTAACTAAGGCATCCTCTAAGTGTCACTTTTCTTAAAGTAAAACAAAGATATTATATAATATGGCTGGTATAAGAATCAGATTAAGAGATAACATTGGACAACTTACTGGAAAAAAAAAGCTGCAAACTACAAAGAACTCAACAGCTGGACAACCCTGTTAACAAATGGGCAAAAGTCCCAAACACTCATTTCTCAAAAGAAGATATTCAAACGGACAACAAGTATATAAGGAAATAATCTCACTAAACAGGAAAATTCAAACCAAAACCACAATAAAGTACATTATATCTGATAAACAAGGTATTATTAAAAAGTCAAAAGATAACAAATGTTGACAAGAATCCAGATAAAACACACTGCTGTTGATAATGTAAATTAGTTATACCCATTACAAAAAATAGGGAGGTTCTCAAAAATATTAAAAAACAGAACTAGAATATTGTCAATCAACCCAGCTATAGCCAAATGAAACGAAATCAGAATGCCAAAGAAATACTTGCATTCCCAAGTTTATTGCAGCACTGTTCACAACACACAAGACACAGAATACACATAGGTGTTCAAAAGATGAACAGAGACAATACTATGTATATGTGTGTGAGAGACAGACGGATAGATAGACAGACAGAGGAATACTAGTCAGCCAGGTCAAACTCATTTCTCATGTTGGCAACCAACACACATGAAACTGGATAACAATAGTGATAAGTGAAATATCCAGAAAGACTACAGAAAGACTAATACTGAATAATCTACTTACAGGCAGAAAATAAATGCTGCTCTCACAGAAGGTAGGATGGTGGTTTTTAAAGGCTTGGGTCATTGTGGGGAGGATCTGAGGGAAGATGCTACTTAAAAGACAAATAGCTGTAAGTTAGATAAGAAGAGAGAGTCCAGAATATATAAATATTTAGAGTATGATGGGGAGGGGAGTTGTAATTGAGGAGGAAAAAACTAAGGATGTCTTCTAATGGCTATAGTATTACCTTTCCTGGGTGATGAAAATGTTAAGTTCATCATGGTGATGGGTGCACAACTCTGTGAAATCTTTAGATTTTTAAATAAGAAAAGCAACTAGCAAATTTCTAAGAGCTTCATTTTCTGAAGCTAAAGACTCTGTATACCAAAACTGTAAATAACAGTAAAGTTATTGGGTGAGCCTCCAAGCACCACAATAGTTTGCATAAATTATGCACAGGTATGTTTTTCTACCTTCAACAGTTAAAAGTCTTGCAAAAGACGAGAGGTAGAAGTACCACTTCTCTTGATCTGAACTATATTATAAAAGTATAGTAATAAACAGTATGGTAGTGGCCTTTAAAAAACATGAAATGGACATGAGAGTTGAGAAGAAAGATCATGCATAAAACTCAACTAGTATTTAACACAGGTGGTACGAATGCACAACGGGGGGAAGAATACTCTTCAACAAGTGGTGCTAGGAAAAATGGATATCCATACACAAAGGAATAGAACTGAATTCTTACATCATATTAAAAAACTAACTCACAATGGACTAAAGTTAAACCTAAGACCTGGAAGTAGTGAAACTCTTGAAAGAAAACAAATGGAAAATATTGACATTGTTCTTTTAAAAATTTTATGAAAAAATAAAATACAGCAAAATAAGAAAACAATGAGAGTTAATAATTGTGTATCATTATCTTCAAAGTGGTTAGAGTACAAGACATAAACCAAAAGATTTCTTACAAAAAAGAAACATAATAACACAAAACTTTCTTTTCAACGAACTAAGATAACCTGATAGTATAAGCAAACAGATTAGCATATGCTGTCTTGAAACAGATTTGAAACAACTATGTAATTTGGGGAAGTATTTGGACTTCTCCCTACTTCTATTTATCACTCTTCTATTTTGGCTTTTCAGTTATGTATATGTATGTGTGTATGTGTGTGTTTATATATGTGTTTTTCTCATAAGAGAAACCATTTGATAATTGAGCTTGTGTTTCTGACTTACTTTACATAACGTCAAAGGTATCTTCCCAAAAGAGTGAAAATCATATTACATGGATACATGCACACTCATGTTTATAGCTGCACAATTTATAATTTATAATAGCTATTATATTTATAATAGCCAGATCTTGGAAACAGTATATATGTCTATAACAGATGAATGACTAAGGAAAATGCAGTATTTATACACAATGGATTACTATGCTGCTGTGAGGAAAGATAAAGTTGACATCGTCCTTAATAATGTGTTTTTAGGACAGGACACCAAAAGCACAAACAACAAAAGCAAAAATAAACAAGGGTCATATCAAACTAATAGCTTCTGAACAGTAAGGAAATAATCAACAAAATAAAAAACCTGCAAAATGGAAGAAAATGTTTCTGCAAAGCATGTATCTAACTAAAGGTTAACATCCAAAATAAGTAAGATCATACAACTTACCAGCAAAAAAAGCAACTAAGTTAAAGGGTTAAAAGACTTTTAAAAAAGAGATTCTTCAAAGACGACATACAAATGGGCATATGAAATTGCACTCAACATCACTCAGCACCAGTGCAGAACTAATCAAAACCATCATGAGATGCCACTTTACACACGTTAAGTGGTCACTATGAAAAGGACACTTCTAACACAGAGTATCACACTTTTCAGAAGAACTTCAAAATGTTATTCCCAAGGTTTTAGAGGATTCCACCACACTCTTAAGATTGCTTAGCAGATACTGTGCCACTAGATATGTATCACACAGGTAATATTTTATTTCTTTTCAAAACACATAATTGGATTTTAAAGATGTATCATTTTCATATCTCCCGTTTATGTTTTCTATGTTCTTACTTTAATCTATTAAGTTAAAACTACTGTATGAAATGTTCTTGCAGATAAAAAATAACAAGTACAATTTGATCATTTACAACTGTTTTTCAATTCTAAAAAATATATATGCCATTGTAAACATGTAACAAATGGATTAGATAATAGTTTATATAATAATTATGCTTTTTATAATGACCTATCAAACAAAAAAATACTAATATATTAGAAGTTCCTTTGTAAGTCAGATGCATTGAAAGACAGACCAGTATTTTGTAATCCAACAATGTTTCACACATATATTGGATTTAAATGTGCTATGCAATAGATAAATAAATAAAAATAAACAAACCAGGAAGGACAGAAAAAGAATCCTCCAGAGTATTAACTACCAGAAAGGAAGACTAGAACTGATACCATAACTAGGTATCAGTAAACTCTGTCCCACGCTATTGTCTATTCTTTAAATGCATTCATCTCCGTTGAAAAACCATATACTGTTTTCTAAAATTGCCTACAGCATTCACTTGCTTCTCGCCTATGAAGAAAATATGTAAGCTTCAATCATCTATCTGGCCGTTCTTTCACTTGTATGTGCTCTGTATGACTCCCTTCCTGCTTTGTGTGACTCCCATGTTCTCCCATCTAAATAAATTTACATGACTTTTCTCCTGCTTACTGTATGTTTGCTTATTTAAAAAGGAGGGGGTTATTATAATCTGGAGTGGACAATGTGCCGAAAAGTGTATTGTACCTTGACTTAGTACAATTGTCTTACATGTTTTATATGTTCTTTGGCCTATTAGCATGGTTTTCAATCTGTATGATAGTTAACTTTATATGGCCTTAAACAATAAACAGATGAATTTGATGCTGGAAAAATATAAGGGGGTGGAAGGGGTAACAGAATTGAAATGTGTTTTGTACATGTACCAATTCCCTACAATGAACATATGCATTATGTACTGCAAACATGTACCTTACTAATAAAAGTAAACAAACAAACAAACAAACAAACAAAAAAACACCTTTCTGGGGCTAGAGAAAAGCCCCTTTCCCTCTAAGTATAGCTATTTTGTTGTAGGCCTCCACACATGAGACCTGCTTTTCAAAACAGACGTTGATTTGTGATAGGAGTCTCCAAGTCAAAGAATTAATGAAAGGCTAGTCCTGCTCTGATGAAAAAGAACTGTGTAGGGCAAGATTACAAAGAAACACCTTAGTCTGAGATGTAATTAATTTCGTGCCATTTAGACCATACTTGAAGCCATCACATTCTAGGGTTTGGCCTATCCTGAAACATGGAAAGCCATACTTGTAGCACCATGTTAACACAATTTCTCGCACAAGTCACACTCTTCCATGGGAAAACAATATGACATGCATAAAAACACCCTCTTCCCAAAACCTGAAATGAAAAATGGAGAAATGAATAAACTGTTGTCAACTCCTTTGTGGTTTATACTATTTAAAGATTTCTCTTATTTAAGCACCTATAGGTCTATTAAACCATGAAGGTAAGGTAAGCAGAACTAAACAGACTATTACTCAAGCTTGACCAGATGCCCTTATAGTAACCTCCGAGAGAATAAAATGGAAATGGGCAGTAATAAGGAGAAACAATTTTATACATCATGGAGGGGCAAAGGTGGTGCTATGCATATGTGCTAAAAGGTAAGTTGATACAGCTTTTTGGTGGGTGAAAAACTAAAAATCCAATACCTAATACATTGCAGTAAAATGTGAAAAGGACTCAGGGCAAAAGATGCAGTGATACTACTAACAGTATTATTAATTTTGAAGAATTTATACATCCAAATAATTTCAAAAGGACTTTGTTAATTGCTTTCAAAATTGGCATAACCTCAACATATCATTTTCTCTGCTTTTTAAATTTTACAACTAAGGATTAAAAAGCTCTTGATTAAATAACACACCTGTCAGAAACACTAGATTAACCTGCTTTTTACTTGCCTAAGATTGAAATACAAAAGTTCCTTCAATTTATATAACTAATAAAAACATATCCATATATATATCTTGATACAGGACATTCCTTGAAAGATTAATGAGAACAATTAGATAAATCAGAGAATTCAATATGACAAGACATTAGCAATATTTTACTTACATATACAAAGAGCTACAATAAACATTTTAATTAACATATGATGAGACTATAAATACAATCCATTAGCTTCAGTGAGGTCCTTCCCACAGCACACTAAAAGCATGTGTACTCTAAGAAGAATACAACAGTCAGAAATTTGTAAGAAAAAAAATTATACAGCCATGACTCACTTGACATCCTCATTTGTTAGGAGAAAGCAAAGAGAATGCTCTTTACAGCTATTTCATAGCTTTAGAATCAACAACAAGTGCACTCCCAGAGGCTACTGGGAAATTTAACCAATAATAAAAGAGTTTAGTCTAAAAGACGCTAAGTCTGCTAAAATCAAGATGAAAGTATCATAAAGGGGAAATGTTCAGATGCTCATTCTTTTGTAAAATAGAAAACAAGAGATCAACCAGGTCCCACCCAGAGGAGTCTCAATTATCTAGAATTGCCCACTGGCCCCATGAACTTTGACTCTGACACCAGCACTTTTCATTTCCTTTTAGCTGTCCGCACTAGACAACACTTTTCTTGAGAAAAGAGCCTTTCCAACTTACGTATTCTTAGTAACTTCTACCAACTAGCCTGGACCAGTTTAACAAACACTAGATACCGAATCTCCAGTCACTGCCCTCATAAACATTCACTTAACATCCCAGAAAGGAAAGGAAATCTGGTATTTCTCAAACCCAGGATTTACAGGTATCCCTAAATTACGATTACCTCTCCATGCATTCAGGTCTTTTTGTTTTGGCAGTCCTGAGGATTGAACACTAAGTTACATCACTAACCCTTTTAAAATTTTTTTTAATATTTTGAGACAGGAAATGACTAACTTGCTAAAATGCCCAAACAGGGCTAGAGCTGCAATCTTCCTGCATCAGCTTCCCAGAGTGTGGGGATTATAGGCATGTGCCACCAGGTCTGGCTTCAAGTCACTCTTGCTATAAAACATCAGCTGGAGTATTTAATAAACTGTGACTGACATGAGAGTCTAATCAGATACAGCAATGAACCTACCCAAGTAAGGCAGAGCACTGCTGGAGCAAAGAGCAAGTTATCCATCTCTTCCTTCATCCCTACCACTAGACAATGCCTAGACACTTTATAGGCACTTCATAAACACAAAACAGTGTATAACAGAGGTCCCAGAATACTTAGTTATCCCTTTCTCGTGTCAATAGCATGTTTCTCCGTAGTTTTATCCTAGTAGATAGTACTTTGAAACAAGAACTAAATCTTCTTGAAAGTAGATCTAAAATTTTGCACATTTCAGTCTAATGATCTAAGAAACACTTTTGAAGATTATTATGTAAAATAACTATCTTAGTTATGTTTCTACCACTTTCTTTGAAGGACTATGCTAGCATTGTTTTAGGTTCTTTGCTATTGTTACTGGTCTTTTTTTTGTGAATGCTTTCAAAAGGCATTCTTTTTTTTTAAGAGGAAAAAAAGCAAGACAGAAAAAGGGTAGAAATAATGCAGAATTTCAAAAAACAGTGAGAAATCACTAGTTGATAAATTACATATTGTTATCTTAGAAGTGGTTATTCAAGTTACAAAATCAAAGCATAAAAAGTAGACAAACAATGTCAGTACAAACCATTCTGTTTGATAAACAAAAACTTAATAGTATTGTTATCCATCTCACACACTTAAACATAGTTATATCCTTCAGAGCACTTCCTTGCTCTTTCATCATCTCAATATATATTATACAGCTTGGATCTTATTACTCTCAGTTTTTTATTATTATTTTCTATACTACAGAAACAATATGATATTTACAAATGTAAGTCTGATTTATTTCACTTATGAGGACAGTCTGAAGTTGCGTCCATTTCCCTATAAAAGTCTCAAGATCATCCTTTTTATAGCTGAGTAATATTCCACCATATAAAAATACCATATATCTTTTTCATCCATTCTGCGGTTGATGGGCATTTAGGTTGTTTCCAAGATTTAGCTATTGCAAATTGTGCTGCTATAAACATGGATGCACATATATCACTGAGACATGACCTTTTCAATTTTTCTGGGAAAATGCCAAGGAGGGGAATAGCTACATTGAATAGAACTTTTAATCCTAGGAATCTTCAAACTGATTTCCACAGTGGCTGCACCAGTCTACACTCCCACCAACAGTGGAGAAGTGTTCCTTTTTCCCTGAAGCCTCGCCAATATTTGTTATCGATTGATTTCTTTATGTTACCCATTCTTTACAGAGTGAGATGAAATTTCAATGCTGTTTAAATTTGCATTTCTCAAATGACCAGTGGTGGTGAATATTTCTTCATGTATTTATTTGCCATTTGTATATCTTCCTGTGAGAACTGTGTGCTCATCTCAGATGCTCATTTTTGGACAGTGTCTTTGAATTTGGGGAGCTTGATGTTTTTCCATTCTTTGTATGTTCTGGATATAAGTCCTTTGTCTGAGGGGTTGCTGGCTAAAATTCTTTTCCATTCTGTGGGTTTTTGTATCACTCTATTAGTGATTTCTTTTGAAGTGCAAAAACTTATTAATACAATGAGATCCTAGTTGTTGATTCTTTGAAGTACTTCTTGTGCAGTTTGCATTTTGTTCGTTGATTTTCTGCCTACCCATATGTCTCAAAGATTTCTACCTACACTGTCTTCCAGCAGATTTAGTGTTTCTGATTTAATATTTAGATCTTTGATCCATTTTGACTTTGGTTTAGTGCACAGTGATAGACATGGGTGTAGTTTCATTGTTTGGCACATTGAAAGACAATTTTTCCAACATCGTTTATTAAAGAGGCTACCTTCCAGTGAACATGTTTGGCCCCTTTGTCAAATATGAGGTGGCTGAGTGTCTTTGTAGTTGTGATTGTACCTTCCAATCTGTTCCACTGATTCTCAGGTCTATTTCTTTGTCAGTACCATGCTGATTTTATCCCTATAGCTTTATAGCATAATTTCAAGTCAGGAACTGAGATGCCTCCTACCTTGCCTTTGTTGCCCAGAATTGCCTTTGCTATTGTAGGTCTCTTCTCTTTCCAAATGAATTTTAGGAGTGTTTTCTCTAGATCTGAAAGGTATGTTAATGGTATTTTGATTGGGATTGCATTAAATCTGTTAACAGTTTTGGGAGTATGGCCATTTTCACAATGTTGGTTCTTCCTAACCAAGAGCAAGGAATATCCTTCCATTTTCCAATATCTTATTCAACTTCCTTTTTTAGACTAGTATAATTTTCAGCATATAGGTCTTTTACAATCTTGACTAGGTTAATTCCTAAGTATTTTATTTTTTTTAGCTGCTACTATGAAAGGCAGTATTTCCATAATTTCTCTCAGTGAGTTTTTTGTTTGTGTACAGGAATGCTATTGATTTTTGAGTGTTGACTTTGTATCCAGCTACACAGCTGAATTTGTTTAACTCTAGTAGTCTTTTAATGGAGTATCTGGGGTCTTTTATGTAGAGTATCATGTCATCTGCAAATAGTGATAAACTGACTTCTTCCTATCCTTTTATTTCTCTCTCTTGTCTGGTTGCTCTGGCTAATATTCCCAGAACTATATTGAATAGGAATGGTGAGAATGGACATCCTTGTCTTGCTCCTAATGTTAGAGTTAAAGCTTTCAGTTTTTGTCCATTTAGTATAATGTTGGCTGTTGGTTTGTCATAGATGGTCTTTATCAGATTGAGGTAATTACCATCTATTCAGAGTTTCTTTAGGGTTTCTATCATGAACAAGTGTTGGACTTTATCGAAAGCTTTTTCTGCATCTATTGAGATGATCATGTGATTTTTGTTTTTGACTCTGTTTACGTAGTATATTACATTTACTGATTTGTGTTACTGATTTGTGTATCTTTGCATCACTGGGATTAAATCCCACTTGGTCGTGATATATAATCTTGATGATTTGCTGCATTCTGTTTGCCAATATTTTGTTGAAAATCTTTGCATCAGTGTTCATTAGTGAGACTGGCTTATAGTTTTCCTTTTTGGTTAAGTCTTTCTCTACTTTTGGTATCAGAGTAAAACTTGCCTCCAGGAATAAGTTACGGAGGACTGCTTGCCTTTCAATTTCATTGAAGAGTTTGAGGAGTATTGACCTTAAATCTCCTCTAAATTACTTGTAGACTTCAGTGTGAATCCATCAGGACCTGGGTGTTGTTGTTGTTGTTTTTAAATCACATTTTCAATTTCAATAGTTGATATTAGGTTATTCAAAATTGTTATATCATCTTGATTGAGCTTTCGTAGTTCGTATGTTTCTAGAAATCTGTCCATTTCCTCTCTGTTTTCCACCCTATGTGACTAAAGATTTTCAAAGTATGTATTCACAATCTTTTGAATTTCCATGGTATCTGTAGTAATTTCTCTTTGATTCCTTATTGAATTTGAGTTTTTTCTTTCTTTTTTTTTTGATAAGGTTGCCCAGACATTTATCAATTTTGTTTATTCTCAAAAAACAGCTCTTTGATTCATTAATTCTTTGTATTGTTTTTTAAAATCTCAATTGCATTAATTTCTGCTCTGATCTGCATAATTTCCTCTCTTCTATGAGCTTTGGGGTTTATTTTCTCTTCTTTTTCTAGAAGCTTGAGATGTAGCATTACGTTGTTTATTTGTGCTCATTCTGTTTCTTGATATGACAACTTATTGCTATATACTTCCCTGTTAGGATTGCTTTCATTGCATCCCACAGGTTTTGGTATGTTGTATCCACATTTTCATTGAATTGTAGGTATTGCTTATCTTTCTTCTTTAATGTCACGTGTTAATGCATTCTTTGTTCAGAAGGTTGTTATTTAATTTCCATGTATTCATGCATGCTTTGCAATTTCTTTTGCCATTAGTTTCCAATTTGAGCGTACTATGGTTTGATAATATGCATGGGATAATTTCAATTCCTTTACATTTACTTAAGAATGTTTTATGGTCTATTTTGGAAAATGACTCATGCACAGCTGAGAAGAACATGTGTTCGGAGGTGGTTGGGTGGATCACTCTGTAAACATCTACACTAAGTCCATTTGCTCATAGGTTTGATTTAGTTCTGTTATTTCTTTGCTAACTTTTTGTCTAGCTGATCTAGACTTCTCTTTGTGACAATGGGGTATTAAGGTCCTCTATTACAATTGTGTTATTATTTAGTTTTTCATATTTATTAGTATTTGTCTTATATAGTTGGGTACTCCTGTATTTGGTGCATAAATATTTATAATTGTTAGTTCTTCTCTTGAAATTTTGCACTAACAAGTATGTAGTGGCCTTTTTATCTCTTTTAATCATTTTAGGTTTGAAGTCCACTTTGTCTGCAAATAGAATAGCTACCCCTGCTTTTTTCTGGGTTCCAGTCACATTGAATATTGTTTTCCATCCTTTGACTTTCAATCTATGCATGTCCTTTTCAGTTAAGATGTGTTTCTTGTATACAGCACATTGTGGGATCTTGTTTCTTGATCCATTCTGTCAATTTATTTATTTTAATAGGTGAATTGTGGCCATTTACATTGATGGATATAACTGATATGTACTGGCTCCACTTTGTCATGTTATTTTCGTGCTGTTGCTTTTCTGCTTTCCTCCCTTGTTTAATTGCTTACCCTATCTGGTGGTTACTTTCTGTTGCTGTTCTGGAAACTGCAGTCATTTTTATCTCTAGTATGTCTTTCAGTACTCTTTATAGGGTTAGTTTGGTGGTCATGAATTTCTTCAGTTGTTCTTTTTTTTTTTTCTTTCTTTCTTTAGAGGGAGCGTGAATGTACCCTCCACCCACCATAAATTGGGCAGCCAAGTTTCTGCATTAGGGGAAATGTAGGGGTCAGCACGTCCGCAGCACAATGGACAAGCCTTACCCTGGGGAAACCACCTTCGTGATCCTGGCTCCTCTCCTGGCTAGTAAGTGGTCTTCAGTTGTTCTTTATCATGGAAGTACCTTATTTCTCCGTTGAATTTCAAAGACATTTTTGCAAGGTAGATCAATCTGAGTTGAAAGTTACTTTCTTTCAGGGCTTGAAATACTTTACTCCAAGCTTGTCTTATCTTGAGGGTTTGTGTTGAAAAGTCTGCCATGATTCTCATGGGCTTTCCCTGATACATGGAGTTGTGTCTTATCTCTAACAGCTTTTAGCGTTCTGTTTTTATGTTACATGTCTGGGATCTTAATTATATGTCTGGGTGTATATTGTTTTTTTGGTTGTGACCATTTGGTGTTCTATATGCCTCACTTATCTGTATATCAGATTCTTTCCCCATGTCTGGGAAACTTTCTACTAGTTCTGTAAATAGTTTACCAATGTCATTTGTATTGACTCCTGCATCTTCATTGATGCCTATTAGCCTTACCTTATTTCTCTTGGCATTATCTTGCTATCCACTTGCTATCCTTTCAGAGATTTCAGATGTATGACTTTTAATGTCCTCTATTTCAATGTCTCCTATACTTGCTCCTGATGGACTAGCTGTCTGAAACTGCACTTTGCTTTTTCGTTTTGTCAGTTTCACCTTTTGGGCTAATATTTGGTCTTTCAGTCTCACTAGTCTCAAACTGTTGGTAGTATGTATCTTAGGGTCCTACTGGGTGGTTGATATTTGTCCAATTACTGGGTACCACAATGAAGACAGGGCCAGTCACCTGAATTCCTCCTGCAGGGTCTGTTGGTTGAGTTCTATATTCTTCCCAGGCTGACTAGCCTTAGTTCTTGCTATTACTATGCCTTCAGGTTGTTCCAGGCCATCAGATCTCCCTGTTTATAGTGTTTGTCTTGGCTGGGACCCTACTGTGTCACTGAGTGTGTCATAAGCCCTTTTAATTTTCTCCAGGTTGGAGGAGGCCTTATTGGCACACTCCTCAACCCACCTGGTATCTCTGTATGGAGGAAGGACTCACCCACACTCTTGCCAGGCTCACCATGGTCTTAGCCCTGGAGAAGACTCTGCTACTCCTCCTGTTTACCCCTTGAAGATCTCTATTTTAGGGGCAAATTCACCACACTGATGGAAGCCTGCTGAGGTTCTCTGTATGGATGAGGGTTTACTGAGTCTGTCATCAACCCAGCAAGGTTAATCAACTGTAGTCCAAGGTTCTGGGAGGAGGAGGGGCAATCGAAGATCAATAGCAATATTAGGTTCAGAAGGTGAGGGGTGGTTCTCGAGGGTGGGAGGGCAGACACTGCACAGCCGCCCTCCAAGGTGGAGGTGCGGGGTCCAAAGGGTGGGAGGGCAGGTGCAGAAGTGGCCATCCTCTGAGGTGGAGGTCTGGGGTCCCTAATTTGTCTTTTTTGTTTCTTGTTTTTCTAGTAATTTGCTTTGTTTTTCCCTCTAATATAGAAAGGACAGATGTACATGTAGAAGCTTATACATGCCTAGAACTTCTAAACAGTTTATGAGCACTGACTGTATTATGCATGATGATATGAACAGCTACTTTGAAGAAAAAGAGACATTATGGTATCCACTGCTGATTTCCTATCATTCTGTGCAATCCAGTAATGCTTGTGTTCTTTGTTTAGAGTGGTTTTAGTCTGTTTGGTATTGTTTAATTTCAACATACATGAAGGTACAGACAGCTATTTTGAAGAGAACAAGAAACATTACAGTAGCCATTGTTGATTTTCCTACTGTCTGGTTTTGAAGGCATACAATGCTTTCATTATTCTGTTTGGATCAGTTTTATATTATTTTGTTTTGTATGAATTCACTGTGTTTGAAGATATACACAACTATTTAGCAGAAAACAAGAGACATTGTGGTACCCATTGTTGGTCTCCTGTTGTCTTGCTTTGAAATCCTTTGTCACATTGTTTTCTTTTGATCTGTCTTTTCTTCTGACCTGCTTTGTTCTGTTTGTTCTGTTTTGTTTTACCCTCTTTAAAATAAAAATACATATAGCTATAGATCTAAGTTTAAATTTTAATGTTTCAGAGATGATCACCTATGCCCTCATAACTCTAACAGATTATAAATTATATTTTATAAACACATAATTATAGATTACATGAATATAGCCTATGACATTTTATGTATCTTCTTTATATGATTTGCCCATTTATTTTTATTGGATCTTGAACAATCCAATGAACAGATTAACTTACTTAGCCATTTTTCTTTATATAACACTGCTCACTTCCACATTTTTGTTTTTTCAGGTAATAAAACATACTTTTAAACCATGTCTCATAAACTAAAACCCTTTATGTTAACTTACTGAATTATGAGCGTTTACTGAATTGTGAGCATTTTTAAAGCTACAGAAGCACAGTGACAACATGCTTTTGATTTAGTTTTGTTTTTCAGTCTTACAGTAACAGTTGTAATTTCCAAAGCACTATGCATGATTCTTTCTCATTTCAACTACAGTTCTTAGTTGTTTTTTTTTTTAACATGCCTGTTTAGTCACCATATTTTGAACATGTGAGCTCTATTTGTGTACTAAGCCCATTTACCTATCACAGTCATCATGGTTTTCTTACTGGTTTGTTACCCTTAGTCTGTCCAGAGCACATTTTTCCAGTTAGGTTATTACTTACCTCTTTTGAAGTATCATAAACTCACATCTCCCAATACAGGCTTTAGCGCACTTTAGCGTGCAATTTCATCTACTGAAATATTTGTTACCCTTAAAATTTCTTCTAACATTTTAGAAATCACTTTCCAATCTGTTTTCTCCTACTTCTAATATTTAACCTTTTAACCTAAAAGCAAGGAATATGTTATTTCTACATTCTCTCACAAAACATATTTTTATCTTTCACGTGCTAAGTATTCCATAAATGCTTCTCAAGTAAATCCTCTTTATTAAAAGATGAAATTTAAAAAATACTAACCATCACTAAAACCTTACTAGTCTCTTTACAAGATAATTTATCAAATTAGATACAAAAGTAGAATACATTCTAAATGAATGATAAGGCAATGCTGCAGATAAGGTTTCTTTCTTCCTTTTGTGAGATAAAAATCACTTTAAGAAAATGTGTGTTTTTGTATTTTTGTTTTGTTTTTAACCAGGCACATTTCGATGTCTATGATTAAGTCATACAAATTCTATTTCATATATATATATATATATATATATATATATATATATATATACACACATACACACACACATACATACATACATAAGTATACATACATATATATAATCTGCAGGGTAACAAACTCAGTGATGGTATTTATTTTTTAAGGTATAGTCCTAAAACCCCTGTTACAGTGGTCTGTAACTGTGGAGTAAAGAACTACAACCTCACATCACTATTTAAACAGTTGTATAAATCAAACACCCAACCATTTTTATGACCTCTTGGTAGTTTTGTAGTCAGCCATCAATTCTTCAATAGAAAAATATGAATGTATATACATACTTCTAAATTTAAGCAATGGAAATAATAACTAGAGAAGAATGGGCTTTACTACTCCTTTCCAGCTTCAGTAACTAACTTTTTTCTGTTGCAAGTAAATAACCAATTGGGCCAAAAGGTCTCCTACAGTCAGAACAATACTTATATCTGTTAATATAATTTGCATTAGAAGACCTATAACAGTATTAAAATGACAGCTGTAGAAACTAATCTGAGTGGTGAAGTTCATAGCACTGGCTTTATTTTCCTAAAATGATATAATGGGTTGAGCATTTCCTTCTCTGAAATGCTAGGAAAAAAAGTGTTGTAGATTTCAGATTTCTTTTCAGATCTGAGAATATTTGCATTCACATTAGATATATGAGTGACAGAGCCCAAGCCTAAACCCAAAATTCACTTATGTTTCATATATATCTTAACATACTCACCAAAGGAAATTTTATACAATATTTTTAGTGCACCTGTGTTTTTAATGTAACCTATCACATGAAGTCAGGTATGGCAGTTTTCCATTTGTGGCATCAAGTCAGCACTTAGAAAGTTGCAGGTTTTGAAACATTTCAAATTTTGCTAACTAATGCTCAATTTATTATGCTTACCTATGATGAATATATGGGTATGTCAAATAATTGTTGGCATCCCTACACATGTATTTTGCAAGCTATTAGTGTCATATTCATAGACAAACCAGGAAAAGTATCAGGACTAATTTGCAATATTTTGTTTTTCTGAAAACCTAAGGAAAAAACATACAGAAATACTGTTTTCACCTAAACTTTTTGAAAACCTAAGGAAAAAAATACAGAAATACTGTTTTCACCTAAACTTTTTTTGGGGGGGCTGGGAATCAAACTCACAGTACTCATGCTTGCCAGGCAGGCATGGTTCACCTACAGATTTTATGGTTTGAATATTTTAATTCTAAATCTAAATTGATAATGGTTTAGATCCAGAATTTTGCCACAAAATTCTCGAGTGTTCAGAGGTGGGACCTTGGAAGGTGACTGGATCATGAGAGTGGAACATTCTTAAGTGGTCTGATCTACTGATGAGATTATAGCTAAATGTGCCGTCAGGGGACGGAACCTGGTTATAATGTGCGTGTCACTTGGGGGCATGCCTTTTACAGGGTATAACTGCCTCTCCAGCTCCTCCTTTTTCATGTCCTTTCACCATGCCATTTCAGCTTTGGAGCCAGCTAACCATGGACTGAATCCTACAACTGTGGGCCAAATTAAACCTCTCCTTTTTTAAATTGTAGCTGTCAGGTATTTTGTCACAGCACCTGGAAAGTTAACCAAGATACACTGCTACACAAATAACATTATCTATTCAAGGTAATACATTTAAGAGACAGGTCCCAGCACAAGAGTGTATGACTATAACCCCACCTACTTGGGAGTTTAAAGATATAAAGCTTACAAGTTCGAGGTCTGACTAGGCAACTTAGGAACTGTCTCAAAATAAAACAAAACTAAAATTAAATAAAATAGGACTAGGAATGTTAATTCCTTTTGTTCACTATCCAGAACCATAAATAAGTAAATAGGAAAGGTGCTCCTTTCACAGAGAATACAGTATATGTATTAGGCAAAATAGCTTGAATGAAAACACAGACTACAGTACTACTGTCTTAAATTTCCGAGAATGAGGTTTTTTTTTTTTTAATTTACAAGGAGGCTATTTTTAACTTTGACAAAATTGAAAAATAAAACAATGATTTGAATGTAAGGTATGAGTTACAGCCCAAGTAATTCCAAGGAGGTTATGAAAAGCTTACAGCTTCTATATTCAATTAAAGCAATAAAACATAAAATGAAAAGCTAATTCACCCAAAAATGATTTAGTAGAAGTCACTGAAAGTCACAGAACAGCCTAAGACACACCACCCCAAACTCCCATTGCACATCAACCATTTTACCTGTTACTTTAGAGGGGTTCATTTCCTCCCTGAATGTGAGACACAAATGATAGATTAAAAACTTCTGTCACTGATAATTAGAAACTATCCCCATCAAAACCCTGGGCTAATAAAGCTCTACTATAGTTAAAAAGAAATATAACACCAAACTTCTTTGCAGTCCACAGCAAATAGAAAACCTGAGTTTATAATTCTCAGTAGCTACCAAAAGGAAGTATGGCAAAGCATGATCAGATTTTTCTCTAAAACCAGGTTCTTGAAGAATTTATGTGAATTTTTATACAAGGAATAGAATTACACATTCAGCAGTTTTTAAGAAAATGAGCAAATACTTTTCATAAAATATTAGAGAAATACTGAATTACAGGACTAAATAATTTTCTAGTAATCTAGTTTGTGACATAAAGTTAGAAATAAGGTTGTACTACCAACCTCAAATATAAAAAACGACCTCTGATATGAAATGAAAATTTTTCACTGAGGATAGACCTTGTCTCAGAATCCTCTAGGCAGCCACTTTCAATAAACTGGAATAGGTATCTGAAATTTATATTTAATATAATAGAGAATTAAGAATCAATATAAAAGACAGGCTAACAGTAGAAGAAACAGTGCTGCATACTGAATGGGTATGAATTTGAATCACGGTTCATCTATTTAACGTCTATGAGACATAAGACTAGTTTCTAATTGTAACTATACTGCAATTTCTTAATTGAAACTGTGATATAACAGCGCTTTCTTCTAGAATTGTTGAGAATTAAATGAGCTAATATATCCCACTGGGATTAAATGGAGAAGACAGGCAAGTCACTTGAATCAGGGTCTGACATTATCTAATCTAACAGCTACTAAGTATTCTAATATTACTTACCAGCTATTACATAATTCTTCAAGAATTTCTTTTTCTTAATTCTGGGTAAATAAAGAAGACTTCTAATTAATTATTAGATTTAACTAAAATAATCTGAATTTTAATTAACATACACGTTTATTTTTAAGGTCACTGACTCCCTAAACCTGGCTAGTTTAACTATGTTTATCCTGAATCAATCCTTTGCTTCACTCTTATTCTCTGTGGCCAAAATTTTAACAATTTAGAAAATAAACTAACCAGGTTTTAAAGAAAATTGTTTGATTAGAGGGTCATTTCTCCACACATATCTTACAAAATGTGTAGTATTTTTCAAAGCCATTGGTTCTCCAATGGTTTGATTTGGCTTCTCTCTGTTGATCATGCTAATTTTTCATTCAAGTAACAATACAGTTGTCGTATCTTCTTTCATAATCAGGTTCTAATGTCTTAAAACAAAAATCGCACATGTTTGAGATTACCTTTGCTCTCTCGTAGCCTGTAAAATACTATTTCTCAGTAAGGTCAAAAGGGCATGTGTTCTTTAGTGCTTGCATAGACCACAGGCAATTCAACTGCATACTCTATGAAGAAGCTGACCAGTTTTGGGAACCCTAAAACCACACTCAGAGAAGGGATGCGAAATGTAACCTAGAACTGAGAGAACTCATGTCCTTCCCTCAGGAACACACGTTCACTGAATATAAAAAAGAATGCCTGAATGATGTGACCTGCACTGTTTAAACTACTTTCCTCTCAATTTTGTTCTCTCCTCATAGTTGAACTTACACACATTTTTAAAAAATGTAATGCATAAGAGATAACACTTGCACTAAAAGTTCTAACAGTGGTTTTGATGTCGTACAACTTTAATTCTAAAATGTGGTACATTCTTTTACAAGGTTTCTAAAGGTGATAATGAGTTTTTTTGGTGCTAAATTTAAAATCTTCAGCAGTCCATCTAGTTCCACTCAGATTCTGTAGAACAATTTCAAATTTTACTTCATTCTCTAACCCTCCCTTCAACCAAGTATTATAGTAGAGAACTAGGGTAGTCTCATCAAGATGTCAGAGAAATTCTTTTTGGCCTGTAAAAATGGAGAAGAGTATCAATGAATATGTAGGGTAATTCTGGACATGTTGCATAATGAGTATTTGCAAGTACAAAAACTGTACCAAATGTTCACCTTTGCGATAGTCTATTTCAGTCATCTACAAAACTGTATTAAGCTGGGGTCTCTGAAGGCAGTAACTGCCTCCTAGACAGGAAAAAATGTATCAAGTACAAATGTACTTCTGTGACAGTCAAAAATGTGACAGTCAGAAATGAGGACCAAATTTATAACAATTGAAAATCCGAGACAAAAATGTTAGCTTGGCCTATACAATGAAATCTATCAAATCCAATCAAAAATTTTACACTGAAAGACATTCCTTATTGTAAAATACACACTAAGACTTACACCATGCAAGTCTTTTGTTTTTGTACCAGGAATCAAATTGAGCTTGCCAAGCAGGCACCTGTGCTGCTGAGCTATCTCCCTGGCATGACGTAAGTTTTTAGCTGCTATCTGAATACAAAATGGAAATTTGCAAATGAATTTCCAAAGGACTTTACACAAATTATTCTCTTTTATGAAAAGGCAAGGGAGTTGGGCATGGCGTTGCATGCCTGTAATCCCAGCACTCGGGAGGCTGAGGTAGGAGACTGCCATGAGTTCAAGACCAGCCTGGGCTACATAGTGAAACCCTGTTTCAAAAAAATCAGAATTTTTTAAAAGGGGGAAGGAGTAAAGATAGAATTATTTTGTAAGTTATTTTGCAAAGTTCTTTTGCAAATGAATCTCTGAATTTACCCACTATCAAAGAAATGCCTTTTGCTTTGTAGACCCAAATAACTCTGCTTAAAAAATGATACACTCAAAGACATAATATATAACCAAGCTATTTTCTGATTTAATATCAGAAAATAAAGAATAAGCAATATAGTATCAAAACAATAATAGAAAACTAGATTGGTTTTATAGTATTACATTAATTAACAAAATCTCTTCCTTTTGTATCTTTGGCAAGTTGACTTCTTGAAGTAAAAATTAAATAAAAGTCTCCATCATTCTAGTATTCATGCACTTAGTAAGTAGTGAGTAACTACATGACATACCAGGCAACGATTCAGATGATATAATTTAATTCTTGTGTAATATACATATCACTACGGCTTAGAAGTAAAAAGAGCCAGGCAGGGTGGCACACATCTACAATACCAGCACTCTGAAAGACTGCGGCAGGAAAATGCCAAGTTTTAACCAAGCCCTGGCAATTTAGTGAGACTGTCTCAAAATGAAATCTTAAAAAAAAAAAAAGGCGAGGGTTGGGGTGGAGGTGCTGGGGTTGCAGCTCAGTGCAAATGCCCTGGTTTCAATTTTCAGTGCCACATAAGAAAGCACGATGGAAGGGAAAGAGGAAGGTGGAGGGAAGGAGGCAGGGACAGAGGGAGGGAGAAAGGACAGAAAGAAGGAAGGAGGGAGGACTGACTTACAAAATGTTTCATTTTTAATTAGTAACAAAATCAAAATCTAAGCTCAAAATGTATTTTACTGCCTATTTTAACAACTTGTGGGTAAACATTTACCTAAAGGCACTTCACTTCTCCTTTGAAACCTAGTCTTTTATTCATCCTTTCGTTCATTTACTTATCTTTAGTGCCTGTTATTAAAGTGTACAATAGTTGGTAGAAGGATGAAAGAAGTGTAAACATAAACATATGCAAAAGATAGTTCGATAACTCAAGGAGTGGGTTTTTCTTCATTTTTAGGGGCTGGAGATTTAGCTCAGTGGCATAAGCGCCTGACTTGCAAGCGCGAGGTCGGGAGTTCGATCCCGGTACCAATTAAAAAAAAAAATTGAAATTCATTTTTAGAAAAGCCAACGAGAGCATAACTAATTATCTGGCAGATCTAAAAATGTTTAAGATATTACAGTAAAAGACATGAAAGTGCCCTTTAAAACTGTTAAATGCTATCTAATGATTACTAAACAAAATTGATTACTATACTGACTTCAATTATTCATGCTATCACCATGAATATCAAGTCTCTAGTACTTGAATTGATATATTTAAGAACTAAGGTCTACAATATTTCATTATGTTAGGTGTAATATTTAATCATAGATATGTAATACTCTGTGCCAATTTAAACAACTTTGAACAAATTATATTCTTTGATGAGTTCTAGTCTAATGATTTAACAAAAGAAATAGAATTTAAAGTTAGGATTTGAATTTTAATTTTGTGTGACCACCAATATAAGCTCTCATAGATTCAATTTCTCTACCTGTAAAATAAGGGCAATGATAATATGAAATGCAAAGAAATATAAAAGTGACAATATTCAGCATGTCTACCAAAATTAGGAACTTAATATTACCTTTGTATCTTTTTCTTAAACATATTCTTATAAGCATACTCTTCTTTTTTTGCCAGATCATACAGTACTGAGGGTTTTTTTCAGCTTATAATCATCCATTTTTACACAAATGAAACTAATATCAGTATCTCTCATCATTCCATCAATTGATTGTGATTTTCACAATGCCTTAACCACATTTAGCAGACCTTAATTTTAAAAGTCAGCAAGGCAATTCTAATTTACAAGTGTGTTTATACAGAAACAAAATGAAGAGTGTGTGAAATTAGGACCTTCCCAGAAAATGTAAGATGAACAAAGTCCTAACTTCTCGGCAGTATTCTGGTCCCACTGAAAACTTTATTCTCTTATTAAATTAATTAAAGCATTTTTCTTCAGATGTGACTCTATAAATAACATTTTTACCTTGGAAATTTATTATCTTTTTAACACTACCCATGTACATACAAGAGTTCAAAGTCTTTCATAACAAAAGCATATGTAATACTTCTCCAACAGAATTACTCATCTAATAAAATTGTAATTATTTCCTTATAATGCTGTAATAGAAATGGCAATTAAAAATTAGACACTTTAGTTCTTATTGTCTGCAAAATGTAAGCACATGCTTGAAAATTCAAAACTACCTAAGAAGGCATTATTACAATTGGCTATCCTCATACATTGTGGTGTTATTTACAAATCTTCTCTACATGTTTTTGCCTTTGAAGCATTGTTTTAGTACTCAACTATAACAAACAAACCTTGTATGGTTAATTATGCTGCTGCATTAACAATAAAAAGTTGGACTTCCTCCACTATGACTGTAAAAATCTTCATTAAGTAGACTAATGAACACAAATACTGAAGAGTCAACTGCACAAAGGTATAAAACCTGTTGAAAGAATAAATATTATAAAATGGGATTCACACAGCCAGACACTAATCTACTTTAGATACAAGTAATGTATGTTAACATGAATTTGCCAATATTCGGTAAGCACATAATTATTAAAGGTCACGTAGTCTTTCTTGGTTAAACTTTCTACACAGTACATAGTCACCTTGAAGTTTCTCCTAAGTATTTTTTCAACCTAATCATGTTTTTAAACTTTTTCCATGTATTCTTTTTCATCTCAATGAAGATGGGGTATGTTTCCCTGCCCTGACAATCACATTTAACTGACATAGAAGATTAAAAGCTGCACAGGTTTTTAAAAACCTCCTTGGTCAGAGGGAAAAACTGTTATGGCTGTGTCACAGATAATGCAGTAGAAGCTAAATCCCCACGTGAAAATGAAGATGTACAGGGTAAAGAAAGATCCTGAAGCATTGTAATGTTCACATAAAAGGTAAAATATTCTGTACATTGATATCAGATGGAATAAAATCTGCTTCATCCTACTTATTTTCTGGAAAACTACCTGAAAAAACTATTAATGCCCTAAGACCAAAAAAATCCAAATATTAATTGCAGACAAAGGATTTCAGATTTTCAAGTACCACAAAGATATTCAGGAGTTAAATTTGCCTAAACAATGCTTGAATTAAAAGGCATTACACTTGCCAAAATGATTAGGCCTTTACTAATGGTAGGATAATTTTTTTACTGAGCCATAAAACTGCATTATTCTTAATTTTCTTAAACTTATTACTGTAAAATGAATATATATTGTTCTTTAGAAAAAATGTAAAATATTAAAGACAAAATAAAAAATCAGAGAGAAGATGAGGGAGTGGGAGGAGGATCTAGGGTAAAGGGTAAAAATTCTGAGGTCTGATAGGAAAGCTGAGGCTCGGACATTGAATATACATATAGATGCTCTTTGATTTACAGTAAGATTGTATCTCAATAAACTCAAAGCTGAAAACATGTCAAAAATTTATTTAACACATTTAACCTACTGAATCCATAGTTTAGCAGCACAGCAGTACACTGCAGGGTGTCAGCTATTTCCCTCACAATCCTATGGTCCACTGGGAGCTGCAGTTTGATGCCTCTACCCAGCACTGTGGTATGGTTCACATTCCTAGTCTGAAGGAAGACCAAAATTCAAAACACAAAGTAATTTGTAATGAATCTGTATCACTTTCACATCATTCTAAAGTTGAAAAATAGTAACACAAATCAACATTAAGTTAGGGACTTTTTATTTTTAAAAAATGAAACTGTAATATCTACCATTAAAGAACTGCAAGGAGTTTAAAAGACAAAGCATGAGACCCATACAGTAAGTGCTCAACAAATGACTTTATTTTAGTTTTAAAGTTGTCCACTGGCTCTATTACAGCAAATGAAGAATTCTGTTTCCCCAAAACCCAAACAAGGACAATGAGCAGCCTTTCAAACATTTCTTCGCTGATCCCACTAACTTCAGTAGTTATTTGTCATCTTTCAGATCTCTCTACACAATGATAACCATTTTCAAATAAAGCACTGAAGGCTAGTTGTAAGAAACTCGTATATTTTAACTGCTTATTTATCTCATTTATCAAACCAATGATATTTTAACAGTAATAATTACATGTTTTTGAAAGACTTGTGAGATAGTAGACTGTACGGCTTCACTTTTCAATGACAACCTGATACCCATCTACAAAGTGCTTCTATACTGTCAACAGTATAAAACAATCATCATCTAAATCATCACAATTCTAATAAAATGGTGAAGGCTGTCATCCTTATGGCATTTGATTCAGGAAGCAAAGGAGACTGTATAAACAATTTAAAACACAATTCCATAAACTTAACAAGCAATGTTTCAGTGTACACGTTGGCTTTATGGACTATCTATGCTTACACTGGAAAATACAATATAAAAAGATGCTGTCGCTCTCACGCACATAAAGTTTTATATAAGAGACTACTGCTGTTACAGAACTTTGTTTGTAAAAGAGTAATATTCAATCACTAAAAACAACTTTTAAAACTATCACATTTGAGTATAATTATGAATAGAAATAACAGAGGCTTCTGGGATGCTAATAATGTTTTGTTGACAACGGATGTCAATAAAGTGCTCTTTACTTCACGTTTACTACATTCCCAGGTCCATTTAAACTACCACACCTTGCCTGGCATGATGGCACACACTTGCAATCCCAGCAATCTGGAAGGTTGAAGCAAGAGGATAAGAAATTCAAACCCAACGGGGGGCAATTTAGTGACTTAGTGAGAACTTGTCTCAGGCTGAGAATGCAGCTCAGCAATGCAGCGCCTGCCAAGCAAGCTCAAGGCCCCAAGTTCAACTCATGGTACAAAAACAAAACAAAACAAACAACAACAACAAAAAACCCACCTAGTCTCAAAATTTAAAAAGGGGCTGGAGATATACTTTAATGTGGAGGCCCTGGGTTCAACCCTCAGTATTGAAAACTATCAATTCCTCTAGGATACTGACGTTCTATCACTAGAAGACTATAACACACACCTAATAGTGATACAAGTTGATGTTAGAAGGGAAAAAAGAGCCAAAATGAAATAAGGGGGAGGGGTGCTGGGATGTGCTAAGGTACAGTGATGTAACAGAAGGTGAGGAAACAGTCATGCATGTATTCAAGAAAAAGAACAGTCCAAGAAGGGACATCAATGCAGGGATAGTGCCTAAGGTAGATACCTGGGGAGAAGGACAGTGTAGGGGGAGCAGAGTAACCCAAAGAGTAATAAGAAAGGTCACAGGGATAAAGTGAGACCTAATTTCTTTTGTAGACCATGATTACTGGGAATTCAAGGAGTCAACGACCTTTCATTTCAAAAGGATTGTTTTGGCTATCACATTAAAAATAGTCTATATAGAAGACAGGACAGAAGCACAGAGATCTATTAGGAGGCTGTGGCAATAACTGAAACAAGAACTGAAGATATTCTGGATCAGAATAGCAGCAACACAGAAAGTGAGAAACAATTATCAGACTGTAGATACACTATAGGATCAAAAGGATTTGCTGATGAAACATGACTGTAATGTAGAATGACAGAGAAAGACATGAATCAAGGAAGATGTCAAGGTTTTTTTGCCTAAATGGAAACATAAATTTGTTATTAACTAAGATGAGAAAGACTGTAGTAATTATCTGTGTTCAATTTTGGTTTTGTCATATTGTCCTTTAAACACAGTGCCATGCATCATGACTTACCCAAGTTAGTTGTTTACCAAATAAACATTTTCATATTCTTTAAATACAAAATACTGAGTTAAACTTTAGTTATGATACTGTAATATAATGATCAATTATAGAACTACTATACTGTACTGAAGTACATAAGGCTACATACCAAATAAACAACTGAACAGTTTATCAAACAGAAAAAAATTCTTTACTGGCTAATCCATCAATATAGTTTTAAAACAATATAAGACAAAATAAACTGAGCCTTGTAAGAACCACTAAGCTAAAGAATTAAAATTTAGATAAATGAAATAGAAGAGAGGACTATCAAAGGAATAAATGAAAAAACTTATCAGTAAATAAAAATGTAGTTATTACATCATTACTCTATACTTAAATATTAAGCAGTAAGAAAGAAAATTACTGAGATGCCTATTTCTCATTCTATAATATTTCCAAAAAACCTGGTTTCTTTTTTGGGGGCGGGGTACAGGGATCACATGACCTTGCGCTTGCCAGGCAGGCACTTATGCTGCTGAGCTAAATCCCCAGCCCTTAACTTGGTTTCCTTATGACACATTAAAAGCAAAATACATTCCAGGGCAAAGCTGGTATCATGGAACAAGAGCCTCAAGAAATGAAAATTGGGCAGAAATAAAAATACTCTGAAAGAAAAATAAAAATTAAAATCTAGACAAGTTAATTAATCTGCATTCCAACTCCTTTTCCCAGAGTTCATCCTGTAAGTCCATACACACATCAAGGTCCCTTCTATTAAAGTCCAAGAAAAGCCAGTATGCCTTTTAGAATCTCTTCTGCCATACCACCCACTAGACTTTACAGAGTATCAGTACTCTCAGAAACTCAATTTTTACTAACTCTGAATTTCACCTTATTTCCCTTATTTCACCTTACTTCTTTCATGGATTGTTGTTGCTGCTGCTGTTGGAATGGGAATCAAACTCACTACCCTGGGGCTTGCCAGGCAGGTGAGCTATAACCCCAGCTCTTTGCATGGACCTTTTAAACCTCCGTATCTTTATCCTTATTTAACTAGCATTTTTAAAATTATAAACCCAAATGCTTTCACTAGGCTAAGCCAAAGAAGTCAGATTCAAAAGGCCTTACCTTGCATGATTCCATTTACATTTCCTGAAACATCCAAAATGAATAAACTCATGAAAGTAAAAAAATCTGTATTAGTGATTCCCATAGGCTGGACTGCTACAGGATTTCTTTTCTGAGGTGACAAAAAATGTTTTAGAAGTTAACAGTGATGGTGTTTGCACATTTGTGAATGCTGTTCACTAAAAAAATGAATTGCATGCATGAAAAGAATAAATTTTATAATATCTGAATTACCTTTCAATTTTCAGAATAACAGCAATCTCTGCTCTTTTTTTTTTTAGGGTATAAGGCAACAATTAATTCCACAACTGATGACTCTATTACAGTATCATAACTAAAGTTCAGAATGAGGCCCTGAACTATTAAGAAAAAGGTAATTTAAAACTCAGTTTTGTAATACATTTTATCTTAAATGATAAAATACAAAAATGAGAATGTGAAAAGATACACTTAAATGTCCAACAAATTTACCCACGTAAAACACTTTGTCTTCCAAAAAGACATAATTTGATAATCTTTCCATCTTACTGAAAAATACCTTCCTTTTCCAACTATTTAATCCTATGTATTGGCATTGACTGACTGATACACTGTTTCAAGACAGGGTCTCACTTAAGTAGTTCAGGCTGGCCTTGAACTCACTATGTTGCCCAGGTTGGCCTCAAACTCTTAGGGATCCTACTGCCTCATTCACCTGAGTGCTGGGATTACTGGTGGGCACTACCACAACCAGCTAAGTATTGGCTTTTAAAAACAGCCTTTCCTTCAGATTTTTTTTCCCCGAAAGGGAAAATTCCATCTCTCCTTAAAAGTTCAGTTTTAGAACCCCTCCCTATCCCAGCCTTCACTGTTTTATTCCCTTTAACTGCTAACATGAATATAGCCTGCTCCAAACAACTGACATGATATAAGCTCTTTATATTTGAAGGATGCCTTAGTGTTCTAGAAGCTCTCATATTTAATCCCATAAGGTAGGTAAATTCAGTAAAGTGACTTGCTTAATTTCATAGTGGCAGATCTAATACTAAAACTCAGGTTTTAAGCTCTAAGGAGAAGAAACTGTTCAGTAGATTATTGGCATAATAGACATAAACACCTTACCACAGCACAATGCTTTTATATGCATCTCAATATTTTTCTCTAATTACTCCAAATGAGTAGTCTGTTCTTCAACAATTTTTATTTTAAGCAGCTAAGGAGACATATCTTACGCTTATTCCATGTCTCCACTTCAATGAGTTCTTGTGGAAGGATTGATTAAAATACCAACTGTCATGGTTTATGTCATTGGCCCCCAGGCCTCATGTGTTTGCATATTACATTTGTGACTGGTTCATTGTCTAGTGCTTGGATTGGTGGTGTCAGTGCTACACCCTCCTAGGGGGTGGAGGCAGGATGTGATGTAATGGCAGGAAGAAGGTGTGTCTCTCTTTTGCCGGTTTCCGCCTTGCTGTTTGCAGCCGCCATGAACTGCGGCCCCACCATGCCACCCTGCCTTGGAGCCAACTGAGTATGGACTGAAACCTCCAAAAACTGTAAGAAATAAACCTTTCCTTTCCCAACTTTGGGCATCAGGTATTTTGTCTCAGCGATGAGTAAAAAGTAACTGAGACACCAACCTACCCATGAACACTCAATTTATTCACAACTGTTGCCTTGGATCATCACAAAAGAATAACCCAAACTGAAAACAACTGAAAACTGTCTTAAAAAATATTTCCCCCCCTCAAGAATTTGTATAAGCTTAAAAACATAAGGTCATCTTTTGAAAATAATATTAACAAACTCATTAAAGATCCTGTTTACAAAAGCACTGTGCAAAATACTTTTGGGTTAAGCAGGACTTAAATGTTGTTATCCTAAACTACTGATGGTGTAAACCCTGCTAAGAGGCATAAGACCTGTACAATTCACACATCTATGTGAATGAAGCAAATTACCTCATATTGAGCATAATTAATATAAAAAAACAAGATTATGTCTTAAGAAAAAAAATACAGTACTTTGAAAATAAACATAACTCCAATTAAAGAGTTCTATAAACATGAAAAACTAATGAGTTAAATCTGAAAAAATAGTAAATGCAACCTCCTAATGAAATTTCTTTTTTCCTTTTTTTTTGGTTTTGCTTTTTCAAGACAAGGACTCGACTCTGGGGTCATGCTGGCGTTGAACTCATAGCCTAGGCTGGTCTTAAACTGGGGCAATCCTACTAGTGCTGGGATTACAGGTGTGCACCACTATGCCTGGCACCTAGTTAAGTTTCTAATCATCTTCCTTTTACTAATACCAGCCAAGTTGGTAAAGTTTCATTATACAGATGAAAGTGCAAAACCTTTATCAAGAGATATTGACAACAAACTAATCTAAGGTTACATTTAGGTAACAAGACACTAATGTGTATGTTTGCCTTTTTAGAGACAAAACACTCAAAGGCTTTCTGCCTTAGTAACTGTGCAAAAGAAATTTAGGCTTTATTATATATCACATACCACATTAACAAAATAATGAATAATATGTGTTATATCCTTTGCTACCCTCAAAAGAAATGAAGAAAGTAGATACGTGCAATCCTTATAAATAGTAATAGCAGCATTAATAATTATTTATCCCTTGTATATCAGGCACTATGACAAATGCTTTGTATATTAACTCACATGATAATCATGCAACCCAATGTGACTTTATAGATGAAGGCACAGAGAAGACACGTAACTACATCAAGAAGCTACTGCATTAGTGCTTCATCACTGTGACCAAAATACCTGTGAAAGTCAACTAAAGATCATGGTTTCAGAGCTTTCACAACACTGCCAGCTAGCTCTAGGGCAGAAATAGCATGCTGCAAGAGGAAAGCCACCCAGCCCACAGCAGACAAGAAGCAGAGACAGGAAAAGCAGTAGAAAGGGGCCAATGATCAGATACAGCGTATGAAGTCAGGACTCACTTTTCTAACTAGGCCCTCCTCCCAGCAGTCCATTGCTTATGAATTCATTACCTGGCTAGCCCAGCGATAAAGTCACCTCTTCAGGAGAAGTCACCTCTTCAGTAGACAATGAAGATTAGCCAGGACAGTTATGGACAGAATAGGTAACCTAAGCAGCCTCCCAAGTGCTGCTTAGGTTACCCAAAGAAAACCAGTATGTAACACACTGCATCTAACTCAAAATAACAGCTGTTGTGGGTACACTGAGAGCAAATTACACAATGGATGATATTCAAAGAGGTATTCAAGTTAAATGGAAGCGAGAAAAGGCCCTAGTTGTGTACATGTATGAAGAAGGGCTTTCCATCTCTGCTACTCCTATGTGGCCTCGCACACACGGGTACTTAAGGTCCACACATCCACAGGAAATGTTTGAGAGCACACTTAAGCCAACCCTGGCTTTGAGGCAGCCTTTGCTGTTCTATAGACACTACATTTCTAACAGCTCTTTCTCAGTGGCAAAAATGAAGAAAGTGTATTTGACTGCACTTAATTATGTGTGTTTGAAGAGATGAGACAGCTAGACATATAAGCTGACATATTACCACCATTAATTTCTTCTAGTGAGAAGTACTCTAGATTAAACTAATACATGTGGCAACCAATCAGCTGTGTTCAATCACAGGGAAAAAAGATCCGTAATTCTTAAAAGCATTCCTAAATCCCTGAGCCTGAATGGGTAATATGCAGATGGGCAGAACTCTGCTTCCCAAGGGTAAAGCCTTCCCTCCTGAGCCCAATTACAGAGTCTGCTCAAATGGATAATATGGATCTTCTTAGAAAACTACAGAAGGAATTATTCTTGAAATCCAAACTCAACCAGATAGTCTTTATTTACTTATTACTTTCCTGGTGAGAAAAGTTAGGAATAACAATTGTACTGTTTTATTACTCACGTGATGGTTTCATTCATGATGAATGTTTGATGTCCTCCTAACTGCAAACTTTGTCTTTCTGCCAACTTTACGGAAATCTCATACTTAGTTTTCTTTCTATCTCCTGGACAGAAAACTCCCTTGGTTTCCTCTGCTACCTTTTCTTTTCCTTGTACTTATCTCTAAATTTATGCTTTCAAAAGAGGGTTTGGTTTTCAGTCATCTTTTGCTATATTCTTTCCATACACAAGTTCATCAATTACTATAAATGTAGGTATTTTTATTATGACAAATTGAAATTAGTATTACTAGCTCTCCACTGAGCTCCAAACTCATGTCCAATTCCTGTATGACATCATCATTTCAATATCTCACAAACATTTCACACTGAACATATCGAAAACAGAACTCTTAAATCTGTCCACTAAACCCCACCTCAAGACAGGTACCAACATCTCCCCAACAGACTCAAACTCGATTTTTGGATTTTTTTCCTTTCTTCTACACCCCACCTCCCAACTCTGCCATCTAATCACCAGCAAACCTTGTCAATTCCTCAAAAAGTGTATCTCAAATTTCAGGTCGGGGACATAGGTCAACAGTAAAGTGTTCGCCAAGCAGCTACAAAGTCCTAGATTTGATCCCCAAGACTACAAGGAAGAAAAAAGATACTGTTTTTGAGGATGTATTATTTTTTTCTAGGACCAAAGACAAGAAACCATGAGGATTCTAAAGAGTTTAATAAACATGGTATACATGCCAACCAAACAAATATTCGAAAAGCTTTGCATTAGATGGTTTATGTTACATTTTATTAATGGTAATATTTTTATTTCATAACTATATTACATAAATGGAGTTTATGAAACAACTTATAATACCCTAGGACCAATCTGGTGTTATTAATTTGTAGGGCTATTTTCACACAATACTCATCTCACGTTCTTTGTATGTTCTCTTCTTAAAAATGCTAAAGTTTTGAGTAAAGAATGAAATAAAAGCTTCATCAACTCAAATAAAGAAGTCGCAGCAAATACACAGGCTGTTTTAAACATGCCAATAAGCTATATAAATTATCTACCACAGGTTTCTAGAAGGCACAGAAGAGGAATAATGAATCACAATTGGTGAAAAAGACAAAACCGAAAAAAAAGTGCTATAGCAAGGAAACACTATTCCAGTACTATCTCCCATTCAACACCTAAAAATTCTTCTGAAATAAGCAAACAGATTCATTTTAATTTTCTCTAGAGATAGGGCACTCATTATCTCCTGAAGTTGGACACTGCTTTCCAAAATGAAGTCTTTTTATCAAGCAGAAAATGGTTTGTGTCTAGCAGTCATGGGTGACCACCATTCTGGTTTGCCTGTACTGCATTGAGTGAAGAGGAATTATCTTGGGATATATATATAATATAAATATATAATATATATTTTATATAAATTTTATATATATAAAATACCTAATGTATATAAGTAACAAAACTTCATTTAAAAATATTTCTATTGTAACTTTTTTAAAAAGAGGGCAAGTATACTGATTGCATGCCATAGGTCATCTCATAGCTAGCTTTAAAAAAAGCAGCAATATTTCTAATTCCCTAAAACCATACAGAATAATTTTAATAATCACTCTCCCATCTTAGGGCTCCAAAGACAGTTAACAAAGCTATCACGAATTTCTCACTTCTCCAAGCAAAATATCTCCAATTCTTTCGAAGTGTACCCCACAATCATGGATGAGAATTTCCAATTTTTCTTATTTACATAAGTTGCATTTAAATTCTCTAAGTGTGTAAGATGCATCCATCCTATCAATGAGATAAGCAACACACTGAACCATCTGTACTGAATACCAGGACAGCCTTTGTCACTAAACTGCACCTCCCTGGGGAAGTCCCATGTCTCACTGGCATGGAGGGAGTGCTGGACAATAAACTTTCCAGTTTCCATAGCCTATGTGTCTACAAAAAAACAGTGACTTATTACATTACTTTCCAACAGTTAAACAATTAGAAGTATTTTACCAAGTAAACCTTTCTAACAGTAATAAAGGTTTTTACTTATTAAGTGCTTCCCACATGTAAAAACTACTGTTTGATACTCTGATAAAGAATACTTGAGTCCCTAACACTAGTATAGTGTTGGATGGTAGGAAGAGGGAGAAAAAGTAGAAATACAGTACACAGTTTTATGTAAAATAAAGTCACAATTAAAAGAACCATCAAAAAATGTTTTAAAAAAGGGGGGGACAGACAGGTGTGGTGGTACATGCTTGTAACCCAGTGCTCTGGGAAGCTGAGGAAGGAAGTCTGAGCCCAGCATGGGCAACTCCGTGACTCACTGAGACTCTATCCAAACTTCAAAAAAAAAGTAAATAAATAAAAGGGCTGGAAAGGTAGATCAGTTTGAAGCCCCTGGAATCAATTTCCAGTGTCTATCTCTGTCTGTTGGTCTGTCTGTCTATCTGTCTGTCTCTCTCTCTCTCTCTCACACACACACACACACACACACACACACACACACACACAGTTTCTCTCTCTCTCTCTCTCTCTCAGCTAAAAAGGTGAAAAGGGGGTAGAGGGAATACCTCAGTGGTAGAGAGTTTGCCTAGCATGTGATCAGCCCTGGGTTGAAACCCCAACAACGACAGAAAATTTAAAAAAAAAAAAAGCCAAAATAACCTGGTAAAGTAGTTCGCTTTACCAATCTGTAAGTATAACCATAATTTTAAATCTTATAAAGTTATTTTGTTAGATTCATGCTATCCAATGTAAACTGTACTTACTATTTAAATGTGGGTATTTAAATTTAAATCAATTTCAATTAAAAATTCAGTAACTCAGTTGCACTAGCCACCTTTCAAGTAATCAACAGCCACATATGGCTAGTGGCTACTATACTGAATAATACAGACAGAAAACACATCTATCATAAAAGAAAGTTCTATTGGAACAGGGCTATTCTAGATTAAATCACCTAAACCTACTTTGCAAATGAAAAGAGCACGGCAAGACCTCTGAACACTGAAGTGAGAAACATCACGGGTGAAATCCAAGTTCTGCCAGTTAGCTGCTGTGTAACCTTGGGAAAGTTGCTTAACATCTCTACGCCTGTCCACTTATGAAACACTGTCCAAAACTAGATCTACCTCACTCATCAGGAAGATTGAATAAGAAAATGCTGACATGGCATGTAGTACACTGCTTCCAACACCAGAAGCATAGCTTTCTACAGTAATCAATTATATTTACTCACTAATAGGCATATTGAATATCAACTAAAATGCTAATGATTGCTAATGAATGCTAAGATTTTAAACACAAAGATTAAAGAAAGGGCTCCCACCATATGATGAAATAGGTAAAACAGCTGTACTCAGGAGAATGCACAGCAGAAGCATGCTGGATAAAAGGGTGAAGGATTCTAGGCGGAGGAAATAGCGATGCCTACACAGAAACCTTGGCTCTGATAAAAGGGCTCTGCTTCTCCTTTTGCTCATTTTCAAATTACTTCTAAACCTCATCTTACATATAGGTGAGTGTGTGGAAAAGAGTTTACTACCTGCTGTGTACTGCAACCAAAAAATAATTTTAGTTTATCTCATTCTCCAATTCTATTATACATTTTAGAATACTGCTGCAGATAAAAAAATCTTTAAAAGCATCCCATTAAGTCCCTAAAATACGTAGACATTTGTTTTGACAGTTGTAAATAAATTATTTTTATGTTTTAAAAGTCCAAAAAAGCAAATTTTGACAACACAAATTCAAAACAAAATTTGTACTTTTCTCAAAATAAAATATTAACAAGTTATTTGTCATTTGCTATAATGCATAGTTGATAAAAATATTTAAACCAACAAATGTAATAAAATCATTGTAATGAAATAGTTTGTGCAAAAGAATAGACCTTTCAGGATAGCTTTATGGACAGAGTTATGGGAATTAAAATACTACATTTTCTACAGTACTCAGATAATAAATCTGAAATAACTAGAATTCTGAGCATATTAAACAATAAAATACCATGTAGCTATTATAAAATATAATCCCAACAGGATCATTTGCTATATGTTTTTCAGACTTATTTTTGTGCTGTCCTTAAAACAGCAAAGAGTAAAACAAAGAAAATATTAAGACCATAAGAAATGGGCACTATATTCTCTTATCAGTCAACATTTTCTTTTATTAGCAAATAAATATTTTTAAGTCAGTGGTTAAAAAGACAGACTTTTAAAACGTTTTAAAAATAAGAAAGCAAAGAAATTCTCTGCTGATTTTATTCAGATAGGTATATCTTACTTGAACACAGTTTTGAAGTAAAGATATGTGAAAGCAAACACATAAAGTTTCCATCTGAAATAACAGGCAGCCAGTCTCTTAAATATCTATGTGAATGATGTCCCAGGTGAAGAATCAACCATACATAAACTCTTGGCTCATTTTAAGGAAGGCACTTGTCTTAAAAAATTAATGAAAAAACATATAGAAATGACAGTATCAACAAGACTGAAACTCTTAAATTCTAAATTGCCAAGAGAACACTATAAGCTGTATCTCAACTCTGCATCTACCTAACCTACATGTACTACTCCAGTCTTAATTATGTAGTTACCTGGTACATCTATATGATAAGATGCTTTTGTTTTCATATGTCTATGTAAAACTATTCAACACTGCAGCATTTGATTCAAAGACTTATTGGAGTGAATAAAAAACATTCCTCTACCCTACCCTCCCTCTCCTTAATGCTGTTTCAATTACTATGATCTAGAAAACATACTTTTCTCTACTAAGTAGGTGGCATATGGGTAAGGTGGACCATGATTAGGCTTCTAACCAATCACAGCCTCTTCCATGCTGGCAATACCTTAATTAATAAGTTGAGACAATGGAAAGTAAACCATTTGGAGTTCTTGTACTTTCTAATTCAAAATTTACTACAAAGCTACAGTAATCAAGACTATATACACAGACATAAAAACAGAAATATAGTCAATGGAAAACAACTGCATTAAACAATATTCAATTTTATCATCTACTGATTTTTCCATGAGTATCAAGACAATTCTACAAGGAAAAAAGGTACTAGGACAAGCAGTATACACAAACCAAAAAAATGAAAGTGCACCTCTATCTCAGACCACAGACAAAATTAAACTCAAAGGAGATCGGAAACCAGAACATAAATGCTAAAATTATAAAATTCTTAGAAGAAAAATATAGACGCAAACTTTGGCTTTTAATTAGGAAGTGGTTTCTTATTGTGACAACAAACATATAAGCAAAAACAATTAAAAACAATTAAAATACGTAAATCAGAGCTCATTGAAAATTAAACTTCTGTGCCTCAAAGACCACTGTCAAAAAAACAAAAAAAGGGACAGGTGCAGTGGCCCATCCCTATAATCCTGATTATTCAGAAGGCTGAGGCAGAAAGAGCATTAGTCCAAAGTTAGCCTGAGCAAACTTACCAAGACCCTATCTCAAAAAAAAAAAAAAAAAAAATTAAAAGGCTAGAGATGTAGCTAAATGGTACAACCCTTGGCTAGTATTTGTGAGACCCTAGGTCTCTGGTCCTGTTTTCTTTTTTAAAGAAACAAAAGAAGCAAGTAAGACATCCATGGAATGGAAGCAAAGATTTGTAAATCATACATCTGATACATAGGGTTTATATCCAAAATATATAAAGTACTATTACAACTCAACATTAGAATGAAAACACAAAAATGGGTAAACAATCTAAAGATTTCTTTAAAGAAAATACGCAAATAGCTAATAACCAAGACATTTAAGTATAACTACAGTCAATAGCTAAGCATCTCTAACTCAGCTGGTAGTATGAAATAATTTGTGGAGTTGCAGAGGCCTCAGGATAGAGCCTCTGCAAAGTGTCAAGGGTCAGTTATGTTATCTAACATAAGAGATGAGACCAAGTAAAATATATTCTACTTACAAAAAATATTGTAATCAGATACCAAATCGTATACAAAAAATGTTTAATTTTGTATGCCTATGACTTAGATTTTTCTGTAATACTGAAACTGTTAAGACTTCAGCAATTCTTAGATGGACTAAATGTATTTTGCATAAAGGAATGAACATGAGTCTTTTGGGGCCAGTGGTAGAATGTTATAGTTTATATTTAGGTGTCTCCACCAAGCCTCATGCTCTCACAGTTGGGGTTTTGGGGAGTGACTGGATCTTGGGTGTGGGGCAGAATCACAGGTGAGTGATACTAGATTAGTCCACAGGATCATGGGTGAGTGATAACTGGTTTAAGATAGTTCTGGGTGTGGATTACGGATTTACTGAAGAAGGACAATCCATGCCGGGTGTGGATGGCACCAACCAACCGGAGTTAAAATTAACTGGATGGAATAAAAATGGAAAGACGAAGGAAGGCTCACTGGCTCCTGCCTACTTTGCCATGACCCTCTGCCTTTCTGCCCTGTGCTGGAACCAGCCAATTATAGACTAATTCCTCTACAAACTGTGAGCTAAAATAAACCTTTTTTCTTTTAACTTGTGGGTCTGTCTCAGCAAAAAGAAAGTAACTAAGACACAAAGTCATTCTACTGCTTCTAAAGCAGAGTTATTAGTGACCTAGTCCTCAGGCCACATGTGGATTTCCTTGCAAATTCCTGTAAGCCTTAAAATTAAGGCAGGTGTCTTTCCCAACACTGAACAGTTTATTATGCATGATTTCTACATTTGAAAATCAAAACCATCATTTGTATTTAGAGTCCACATAGGAGTTAGTAATGGTATCATTTACTAAAGCTCAATGAAAGTCAACCTCCAAATTTCACATGACACCACAGATAAACTTTATTTTAAAGACAAATACGGTTCAATTATTTATACTTAAATAGCCAATATGTAACTCCTTTCCTCATTCTATTAAGTTTTTGTGCACTCTTACAGTATTGGTTTAATCAAGGTTAAAGCATTATTGTAATGAATCAAAGTTAAATTACACTATCCAGTGTACAGCAGTAGAAAATACCTCCTGGGTGTGATGCAATATGCTTAGCACTCAGGAGGCTGAGGCAAAAGGATCACCATAAGTTCAAGGCCAGCCTAGGCTACACAGTGAATTCAAGGCTATCCTGAACTCCAAAGTGAAACCCTGTCTCAAAAAACCAAGCCAAATCAATCAATCAAAATATCTAAGTGCAAAGCTGCAGTCTATACTGCACGATATATATGAATCCACTTACTAAAATGAGCCTTAAATTCATTTTAAAAAACCACATGTTGTCATAAGGTAAGCAAATACATCAAGTGCATAATTTACGAATTCAGTTGTTGGAATAAAAATGTTACAAAAATATGTCTTATGACAGTTTATTTTTAAAAAAGATTCATGCCATTAAAACAAATACTATGCTCAAAAACAAATAGTTTTTTTTACTTAATTTGAACCAATTTCCACACAAATCAACCACCAAAAGCTAAACAGCGATTGGAAGCAGCTTTGATATAACAGTTTTATGTGACAGAAAGTCTCATATTAACAGTCAAACCTAAGGAAAAAATATTTGTTCTACTGGAATAAAACACTCTTTGAACATTACTGCAAATTTATGTACTGTACATTGACACTCGTGTAAAGAACCCTATTAGATTCACCACAAACATCATAAGCCTTATTAGAATTTTTCCTACAGAAAATAATTGTAAACTAGTCATTTATTAGTACACTACATTCATCTACAGAATTCTCACTTTCACTATAGTTATCTTTGTTTTCAACATGAAAATAAGACCAAACAGAATCAGAAATCATACCAAATCATACCAAATAATAAATTGTACCTGCAAATTCAATATTAAAGATATTTTCATTTTATTTGACTTTTCATCATTAATCCATAAGAGTATCAATTAAACTATAAAAAGTTACATATTGTCCTGGTTCCAACACTGAACTCATATCAAAACAAAAATAAATGTCTTAAATGAGTAAAACAGCCGTCTTCCAACTTTTGCACCAGACACAAGATACAGTATAAGGTAGAAGGATTATTTCCTCCTCTTCCTCCATATACTTATACATCATTATAATCATTTCCAAGCAAGCATTTTTCTCTAAAAGCTGACCAGAAAATTGGGGTATGTGATCATAAAGGGATAGAGTGTTTTACATTTAACATCATTACCTTAAATCACCCTTTCTTAATCACAACCAATGACCATAAGCAACCACATAAAACATTCCTGTACTTTAAAAAATCAACGTCCAAACAACTGAAGAATTATCAAATAGCAAATATTTTAGCTACACCTTCTTCTATCATTAAAGAAATCATTTAAAGGCCTTTTCCTCTAAAAGATAATTATGTGTTACCCTGTAATTTCATCACCTTATTATTAATGCATTATACTGCCTTGAACAACTCCACTCTACAACTACAAACATGCTTGTTGAATATTCCACTTCTGTACAGAAACAACAACCACTAATGTCTTCCACAGTCATTTAAGTGCAAACCATAATGATGTCTTTATTCATTAAACTACAATTACACATCAAACCAACAATGTAAATGTTATCTTCTGCAGTGGGTACAGGTAGATAATGATCATAAAATACTTACCTACAGTTGGGAGGAGGGTCCAGAGTAATTTCTGCAAGTTCCTTCTGAATTCTTTAAAATAAAAACAAATGAAGTTATGTCAAAATGTCTTTATGCTTATTACTCTTTCATTAAAATATTGTACTTTAACACTAACAATTCACCTGGTATGTTTTTGATATGGTAATATATACATAACAGTATATAATACATATACAGTAACAGTAATTTTTGCCACTTTTTATGATGTACCTACTGAAAGCGATGACAGCATTCAGACTGCAGAAGCAACATTATGACTTCATCAAGCCACTGTTAGCACTAACCAAAATTTCTAGCTTAAATTAGAAACATTTGTCATACTATTTATAGGTCATTCTAACTTCTAATTTGTGTTAGAACATCTCCATATAGAATGGAAAGCTGATGACATTAAAGGAATCTAAGCACACTAACTAATCCAACCAGCTGTTGAGAGGAATATCAAGATCTCATTCCAACATCTGAAACTGCTACCAAAACAAGTATATTAGCCAGGCATGGGGGCACATCACAAGTTCAAGGCCAGCCTGAGCTACACTGTGAGGACCTAACTCAAAATAATAATAATAATAATAATAATAATAATGATGATAGTAAAGGTAGTCCTTTCTGAAACTTCTTAAATTAGAGCAGTCTGGGCTTTCAAGTTGATACCATCCCTTCTGCTACAACTATTTTTAATATTGTAAGAATAATTATTTTAATGTCATTGCATGAGCTTCATACAAAGAAAAAGAAAACTTGTTTCTGTTCCATGAGTTGGAGTTCTATTTTTGTGTTTGCTGACAAAAGTGTAGTGGGGATTGAATCCAGGGCTAAGCACAGGCACTACTGATGAATTATTATGTATTTTGATTTTTAACTGCATCTAACACTCTACCTTTAAGAAGGCTAACAGCACCACACTATTTTCTTAAACTACACTTAAGCTCTTATCATTTATGTTTCATAGTTTTGTTAAATCAAACATGCACACACAAAAATTCTCAATCTACCTTGCATAAAGCCCTGGAATCAATACCCAACACAAAAAAACAAATTCTCACAAGTAGTTCTTCTCCTTTGCTTTGCTTTTTAAATATGAGATTATTAACAGCTGGATGCCTGTTGTCTGATGATGATTATGGACAATATATAAATGACAGCTGACTAAAGCACCTTAAAAATATGAAAACATTTATAGTCTATTTCATTCTGTACCTTTTTTTTAATACAACATGAAATACTACAAAAAAAAAAGACTCCTATAACAGGACTGCTACCAACTTCCTAAAGGAACTGAATTATATCTATATATATATAATCTCTGTATAGTTTTCACTTCTCTACAGCATATGTTTCAAGGTGCAAGAGATATTATCAGTCAGAGCCAGACTAAAAATTGAAAGACAAAATGCATGTTAATTCTGTTATGTTATTAACTTGAGTTCATGGGCAAAAATACTTTTCTCTGTGTACCTTAGTTTTCTGTCCTATAAAATTGAGAAGTTAATTAGAACAAACTCCATGGTTTTATCTTTAACATACTATAATTTCCTTTTAAGATAGATTCTTTATCTGCTGACATGCATAAAAGTACATATGGCCCATAACTAAACAAGTGGCAAAAAAATTTGAGATAATAGAACTCCTTTTTACAGATTTCACACAAAAATATAAAACAAGCGCGTCAAAACTAAATAAATAAACCCAAGTTAAAGATGACAAAATAAACACACATATTCACTTTGCCATTCAGGAGCACCTCCCATCATGTGAAATGCATAAAAAATAACAAAAACTGGGTGTCAGGCGGGTATATGATAAACAGCTTGTAACAAACAAAAGGGAACTACAAAATGCAGAAAGACATAATAAAGATTCAAGGACAGGGGATGTCGAGAGTCCAAAAAAGAGAAAGCCATGTAAGAAAATCATGGGTTTTAAAAATAAAAATAATCTTAGTGAAGTAAAAGATGGGAGGGGCTGTTAATGTATTTTGCCTATTTTTCCTAAATGCTGTGGCTCATTGAGCAGCTCGGGAACTTGCAGGACACTGAACTTGTAGGAAATGTAAACCCAACATTCTATTTGGTCTGGCTCTGACAATTTCACAGTTATACAATCACTAGTCTTTTATTTACACAGCAAAGGATGCGCTATAGTTATACTATATAATGTAAATGTTACCTTAGAACATGAAAATGTCAAATTAAGTGTAGCTAGTAAAAAGTTACAACAGATGAAGGAATAGCAATAAACATATTGCTTATATATTGCTTAAATATAAAAGAATCTCTATTTTACAAAGAGAATCAGAAAATACTGTTGAATACAAAAACAAATAATACAAAGCTTAAATATATGTAACTACAATAAAGGCATCAAAGAGAAAAGAATGGAAAATTATGTAAATTTCAGAACAAAGTGTCAAAAGATATTGTTTAATAATTTAAATACAAAATAAGTATATTATGTATAGAGTTACGCAGAAAGTCAATAGAAAGACTAAAACCAGAGACAGCTTGGAATTTTCTTTAGAGAAATGGAATTAGGACTGTTGGGGGAAAGAGACATGAGCAAAAACTTGCTTTCCATTAAAAAATTTCTGAACTGCTTAATTTGTTATGAGAAACAAGTAATTTTTATGAATCATTTAAGTTGAGAGAACACGAAGAATAAGAATTCAAAAGAACAGGTTTAAATTATCCAAGAAAACCATTTTGGGAGTGGGAACATAGTTCAGTGGGAGAGCACTTATGTCTGAGTTGATTCCCAGAACAGCAAAGGAAGGAAGATGAGTTGAAAGAAGGAAGGAGGGAAGCAAACTGGCTGGCTATTTTTGACATGAAATAATGTCTTTGCAATTTTCAAATAACTTGTCCTGCTTTATGATTATCCTTTTCATGTAAAGAAATTATAAATCATAATTTTGTCATAAAATTCTGTAACAGAATTTGAACCACTCCAGTGCTTTATTATTCAATACAAAAAGCAATTTACTGATAAATTCAACAGCTCGAAGCAATGAGCCAATCTATCATATTTGAGCCACTAGCACCTAAGAATAGTTGCATCTCTTTTGACAGAAGAGATTATACTAAGAATTACTATTTAAATGGCTGCAAGATGTCCTGCTGTTTTCAATGACAGCAATTCAATTCTATCTCAAAAGTTGTGATCATGGCAACTTTCTCAGTCTCCACATGTAGGATCAGGAAGAAGCTATTTCAGGTACTGTCCCTCAAGGTAAGGAAAAATTAAGCATTAATAATTCACACTTAGAATATATCTTTCATATGATGTCTTTAGACCAGTGATGACAAACCTTTTAGAGACCAAGTGCCCAAACTGTAACCCAAGATCTACTTATTTATCACAAAGTACCAATGCTGCAATTAAACCTGAATCCTTAATTTTGAAATCCCTTTAATTTAGAAAAACCAACTATTGTTTGATGCTTGGATGCTGGGGCAACTTGACTCACATGCTAACAAAAAGGGTTCTTGTGTCCACTGCAGCATGCATGCCGCTGCCTCAAATGATTAAAAGTGAATTAAACAAATCTCATAAAATTTTCTAATTATTACTGTTTTATCAGTGCTCAGTTAAAAGATTAGGAAACTAAGGCTAGTCATTTTACACAGGTCAAGTGAAAGACTCAGAAAATTCTCTTCTTGCCAGGAGTAGTTGTGCACACCTGTAATCTCTGCACTCAGGAGGCTGAGGAAAGGAGGACTACCTTGAGTTTGAGGCCAGCCTGGGCTAAACAGTGAGTTCAAGGGGAGCTTGAACTACATAGTGTGACCCTGTCTCAAAAAACCAAGAAAATACAAATACTTCTTTCTTACCAGAAGCTTTAAGACAAAATCTATTTAGACATAAGTTAACTAGACAATTATATATATTTCTAACTCTCATTAGGTACAACTACAGTTTATTCCCATATAAAATTGCACATAGTGAGACTAGTAAGGAGTGAATTATAAACTAAATTTCAGCTTATGTGACTTTGCCTAATAGTTTAACTGAATGATAAGAGAGAGTACAGTAAAAGTACTGCATGGAGCTATCACTTGCTTTTTCAAACAGAAAGGCATCATAAGAATCATAACACCCCAACTTAACTGAAGAATATGACATCAAAAATGTACAGAATGAAAAAGATATGAAGTATTTATTTTAAAAATCAATACACTGGATCAATGGTTCCAAAAAACAAGGCAGTACATACGCACAATATACATACATACATACACACACACACACACACACACACACAGAATATTCAGTAATAAATTATTCAGAGCCAAATAGAACAAGAATACGTAAACATTGAGACACATAAAAGTGATTTCTTAGTTGTTAAAAAAAAAAGAAAAAAAAATCACACCACCCCTGGTTTTCTATATTCCTCTGTAGACTGCACCCCTCAGTCCACCTAAAAACCCCTATTCTACACAAATCAACTATTCTGAAGAAAGCATCACACAACTAATTACTAAAATATAATGTTACAGTAGTCTCTAAGAAATATACTGCCACTGCTTTTAACACTAGAGTTTAATTCTGAATGGTCATATATACTATGTACCTGTTATTGTAAAGAACCACTGATTTTAAGACATACTACAAATTAAGTAATTCTGTGCATCAAGTGGAAGAAGCATCTTAATTTCACACTGTTAACAAGTTCTGAAATGAACATTCTGAATCAAGAAAATAGTGATTACAAAATCACTATTATTTACGAGGAATATCACTATATTTTCAAAAGGGAAATAAACTTAGATGAGCCCATACAATAAAAGTTTACAATGGAACATGACAGGATCGACATTTGAACCTAACAAAAATTTAATAATATTTCTAAAACAGAATTATATTGAATGGTCAATGACATCACAAATGTCTGAGCAAAGTCAATTTGAAATAAATGCAAATTAATTCACATTTACAGATGAGTAAATGTGACAAATCAATAGCAGAGTCAATTCAATTTAGATTTCAAAATAGACATTTCATTTACCTGAATCATTCAGATGATTTAATCAAAATCATCTGAATTTGTCACTGTAAATATTGTCCAATTACAAACTTGCAAATACAGCAAAAGTGATATAACAGGAGAACAGGCTATGATAACAGGATGCCAATTTTTTAAAAAACAAATTCTTCCCAAAGGAGAGAAAAAATGCATCAAAGATGCAAATATGTATGTTGAACTCACTATGTAGCCAAGGTTTGCCTCGAATTCGAGGCAGTCCTCTGCCTCAGTCACCTGAGTGCTCAAAGATGTAACTATACTCTTTCCTTCTAATGTTAAAAAAGACAATTTATAACACTTCTTAAATACTTCTATGTGTGTCACTGTTCTGTACTACCTCCAAACTTAAGATTTTCAAAGTAAACATTTCTACAACAAATTATTCCACAACTACTACCTATTTACTATATAGAAGTTATTAGTTTTCTGATTAGTAGAGCTAATTTCACTTAGTAACTGAACCCTTCAGTGTGAAGTACTTTTCCTAGCTACTTTAAAATGTGTTTAATTACAGTATTTGAATATTCCCAGTTTAACAAGTTCTTTTGTTTTTGGTACCAGGGACAAAACTCATGATCTTGCACTTGCCAGGCAGGCACTGTGCCACTGAGCTTTATCCCCAGCCCTTAACAGTAGTTCTAAAGCTTCTGAGGTTAACATAAACTTCATTTTGCCAAAGTTTGGGCCAAACGGATTCAAAAACATACCACTGAATATGTTTAATTGCCAAAAAGTCTATAAATGGTAATTCTCTGCCAAATACTTTAGTCTTCACAATAGCCCTCATCTTCACTTTACAAAAGAAGAAACTGAAGCTTAGAGACATTAAATTATGCATCCAAGATCACAGAGTGAGTTACGTATCAGACTAAAACTGCACAGACTGAAATCCAGACCCTGTCTCAAGTTCAAGCTCTTCACTGCTACTGATTATCTCACAGAATGGCACTGTTTGGGACAGATCTCTTAGATAAATTAAAATTTTATGTTGAAATTACCACTAACTTTGAATCCTAACTGAAATTCTAATATCCATTAAAAAATAATACTAATCCATATAGTAAGCTCCATGTTCCAAGGCAAGCAGTAATTAAATACTATAAGCGCATTGTGCTAGGTACTATGGATATGATAGTTGAAATTAAAGGACATGGGTTCCCTTGTCCTCACGATTCTCAATTCTTTTAAGTTCTTAGAGTGTTAGTAGTCATAGGAAACAACTCTCTCTACTAACTGAGGGAAAGGAGGGAAAGGAGATAAGCTTTTTTTCATTAAAAAATTGGCAACGAAGCAACATTTTATATTTAAAATAAATAGTAAATGACTTTAGTCAATTTATATGTTATCCATAAACTGAGCATCTTAAAGAAAAATATCACGGATCCCAGTTTGAAAAATCACAGGTTCACAAAAATGAATTTGCCAATGGAGGGATTCACTCAATCAGGATGCAACTCAAGATACTTCTTACTTTCACCAATAGAATAACAGTTTCCTATTGAGTGACAATCAGATACTGTCTTGGACACTACAAACATCTCTAAAATAGGTTTTATACCCTATTGAAAAAGGAGGAAAATATCTTCTTCGTATTTTTACCTCACAAAATCAATCACTGGGTTTGAATATATAATCTGTAGTTTTTCATATGCATTGCATTAAAATGAAATAAAAAGTGCATGAACTAAAAAATTTCTCACACTGAATAGTACACCCTCTTTCATAAGCAGTATCTGGTTTTTGATTCATCACTCCAAAGTACAATTTTCAGGTATTTTGTACCAATGTTCCTAGATAGAGAACAGACACACCTTTGCTAACTAGCAATCATAGGAGAGCACAAACCCTGAACTCTACGTCCTATAGACCTAATCAGCCCTCTTTCCCCCTATTTTGAAAAAACTATGAAAATACTCTCAGAAGCCAAGGGCTAAATTAAGAGTTTCCTCATCTACTACCCTTTCATGGGCAGGCAGTGGAAAAATCAGACAGCTGAGTCCCCCTGGACTTGTATGACAGCACAAACAAACTGAACTTTCCTCCCATCATAACACGTTCTTTCATGAAAGTTTCAATGTTCAGGGCCATGACTTTTCACTGGTAATTCCTTTACCAGTCATCCCTGCAAAGGAGAAATTGAATATTCAGTCCCTGGGAACAGACTGCTGACCACCTATCATCACTCTCAACATTTTTCACCATCTGCCAACGCTCTGGATTGACTCAGCCAGAGGGAAAGGTCTCTGATCTTTGAGAAAGAAGTTCCTGCTACTCTGTATCATCCAATAACAGATAAAGCTACCATTCAACATTCAGACATTCCACTACATCTAAAAGTCACATGCTATGGTAAGAAAGTAAAATTACCACCATGCACTGCTTTTGTTCATATTTCTTTAAACAGAATCATAGGATCAGGTAAAATTCTATTAAATTTACCTTTCAAATTACTTCCAAGTTATACTGTATAACAGAACAATAGCAAAACACATTCTAAGTCCAATGACACCATCATCATCATAAGAGGCTCTGATAAAGATCATTCAAATAGCTGTTTTCCAGATCTAGCTATTCTCTAGGAAAAGAGAAAAATCTGTATCAAGACTGAGCTCACACTGCCTAATGTAATGAAACCAAGATGCATTTGCTACCGCTAACATTTTTGAGTTTACTAACAAGGAGGAGCAGAAAATGAACTATCACTCAATAATTACTTCAATAGATTTTTAATCTCTATTCTGTGTTACTGAACAGAAAATAAATTGTTTATGTGGTCTGTATTTATGGTTACAAATCAAATTATCATACCTGTACACAAATATCCTACATATGCTTTCCTGCCAAGATACAAATATATATACACACATAATCAATATTTTATAAATGTGTCATGCCATTTAACTGTAAGTTGTCACCAATTAAAAGGATATAAAGATCCATGAATTTCACTGCCCACCCCCCCGAAAAATAACTAAATACAATTAAAAATAAAAAAGAATTTAAGATGATAAAGTGATACCAAAGTTGAAAGGTTTTAGTAACTAAAGTACCTTTTAGCACTAGTTGACAATTTAGCGGCTGTTTTGCTGGATATTTTTCCTTCCTTTTTCTTGGGCTGAACTTGCTCTCTTTCTGGTTCTTGCTGAACACTTTCACGTTGGTCTCCATCAGAACTTCCTCCACTAGTGCTTGGACTGTCATCAACTCTTTGTGCCTCAGTGGACATTTTTGATCCTGGATTAACAAATCAAAAGTCATTTCTTTAGCTGTGGGGAAGACTAGAATAAAATACTCCTAGAATGGAAAGAAATTGAGCCTGAAAATAGAATTAAGTAAGACTGAAAATAAAATGGAAGTTAGCCATTTACAAAACAAACAGGTTTAGAAATTCTTTCATCCACTCATGCTAAATTTATACACATGTTCATAATAAACTTACAACAGACAAAAAGTGGGATTCAAATGTCCACTGTGAATGGATAATCTAAATGTGATATAGTCACATAATGGAATATCAGTGAAAAAGGAATGAAGTATAGTATCCATGTTCCCCCAAGGATGAACCTTGAATTATTACGCGGAGACAAGCCAGTTACTAAGGACCACAAATTGTACTACTGCACTTACACAGCATGTCCAAATCCACAGACCTATAAAGAAGTCAACAATGAGAAGAGAAAGGGGTATGTTGCTAAGGGGGATGAAGTTTCTTTTGGAGTGATAAAAATGTTCTTAAAATAGATAATGCTAATGGAACACAACTCTAAATAGTATAAAAACCACAGGGCTGTGCATTTTTAAAAGGTAAATTTGAGGTTAGAGGTGTAGTTCAGGGGTAGAAATTCTGCTTAGCATGTGCAACGCATAGGTTCAATCCCCAGTACCAAAAGAGGGAGAAGGAGTGAATTCATAGTATGTAGCTCAAAAAACATGTTACTTAAACAAATGGACCGAGGGCCTAATCTCTACCATGCACTATGTTAAAGCCTTTGTATACAGCTGTGAGAAACTCATATTAGTAACCCAATTTGTTAACTACCCTAACCTTTCTAGAGGTTGGTAAAAATAGCCACAGAAACAGCAAAAGGGAAACACTTTCATATTCACATCCAATCAGTACATCCTCAAGCCTGGAATAAGGTTAACCATCCTCTAAACTAGTAAAAACTGTGTTAAGTAATCTTTAAGGCAACAGAAGAACACAGAGGCTCCCAAGATTCTAAAGAAAAACTGAACCATATGATGGTGTTAGCAGTGACCCAGCTATACACGGTACTAAGCAACCACATTTTGCAAAGGATAGAGACAACCGAGACACTGAAGAATTCACTTTTTTCCCAATTGGATGAAATATTCCTCAAGGCTTTCAAATTCCCTTTGCTCTAAATTCATGTTCCCTAACCAGCTCTGATTACCACTGTCGTGGCTACTTCTCTCCTTACTGAGACAAAATACCTGACAACCAAAATTAAGGAAGGAAAGGTTTATTTAGCTCACAGTTTGTGGAGGTTTTATCTATACTCAGGGGGCTGAGTGGCACCCATTCATGCAGGTTATAGACAGCAAAAGCAACAAGAGCAAAAGGGGCAAAGGGGAGGAGCAAGCCTCCTTCCCCCTCATATACTGTATACAGGCTACCCACCCCAAGGTGTGTGTAGCACTCACACCAATAATCCCAGCACTATAAGAAATGAATCAATCACAGACTCTAGATTCAGCCACCTCCAAAAAGCACCCCCCATAACTTCATGGGGCTTTGAGGGGATATCCAGACACAAACCATAACATCAATTCATCAACACCTCAATACCTAATAGCAGAGACACAAAATTCCAGTAAGTGACAAGGGATAGTACCCTCTCCATTGTCATTCTTTTATAATAGTTTCTCTGATCACTGTGAATACCTCTGCTAAGATCCACCTAGCTTAGAGTGTGCTGACAAATCCAGAACTAAATAAAACCATTTCCTAGACTCTAAAGGGAGTCTAGTGCTCACTACAATACTGTCATCTAAGAATCGCTTTGAGTACTATATAGCTATCTTCTGATACTTTCTTAAACAAAACTGCACCAGGTGTGATGATGCGTGCCTATAATCTGAGCACTCAAAAGGCTGAGGCAGGAGGATCACTATGAATTTGAGGCCAGCTGGGCTACATAGGGAGTTCAAGGCCAGCCCAGACTACGTAGCAAAAATAAACAATACCATATTTAAATGTACATTAATAGCACAAAATCACTCTTTTATTAAAGACACTGAGACTGGATATACATCAGAGATAGCATATGCATCACTACTCCTCCTCAACTCTAACAGTTTCCTTCCACTATGCTAAAAAACCAGGTCTGCCAAACAGTTCTGAATGAACAGAAAAATCTACTTTTCTACCTAGTCTGTAAATGGAGAGCATCAGTCTCCACAACTATGTCATCTTTTACGAGCACTGAAATCACTTAATAGAATACTGAAGTTGTATATCAGTATGTTTCACGTCTGGCTTTAAAAGACCATATATTTCTTTTTCTTTCCATTTTTTTACTTCACTTTAAATTATCATTTGTGGGTTTAATGTTGGTTTTCTTCAGCTTATTTCTTTCACTTAAAATATATCAACAATTTAAAACCTGCTAAATATGAATATAATGGCACATTAGAGCAGATGTGCATGGGGGTAAGAAAGAGAACAATTCTCAGAGAAAGGCATTTAGATATAGCAAAATGCTGCCAACAATATTTTAAGAATTATGAAAAGAATGAGAAATCACTTTATACATTTTAAAACAGAAGCAATCCATTACATGACAAATACATGATGACCTAAATGAAATAAAGTTCTATTACAGTGAGGCTACGGCTTCAGTTTAAGTAAGATTTAATAAACTATGTCAGTTTCAGGTGTGTATCAGTCATAAAGCTACACATTCTTCTCAATATTCTTCTTGATATGCATTTACATATGCTCTAATGCTACCACTGTTAAGACTACTCAGTGATACAGCGAATATCATAAACAGCTCTAGAACATCAGAGGATAACTAAGGTAAAAATTAGTCCCAACAGAGGATGAATGAAACCACTTCTAAACGATTAGGGTGGAGTTCAGTGAGATAGTGTTGCCTAACAGGCTCAAGACCTTAGGTTCAATTCCCCGCACCATACAACAAATTAGTAAGGACTACGTCCCCCAGAAAATCTATTAAAATGCTCAAATAGAGGCATAATTTCCAACATCATACAAAAAAAAAGGTGTACTTCTACTTTTGATCTAAAACACATTATTTCATTCAAATCTTACCTAGAAATGATAAATCATCCAAGACCATTGATACCCAATATAAAAACTTTCAGAAATAAAGTTTTTGTATCTTTCTCAAATATCAAGAAAAAGGGAAATTCTTGCTGGTTTTGTTTTTGAATGTCTGAATCCAGAAAAAATATGGGGAAAAATTATTGTACTACTCAGAGACAACTAATTTATTTGAGTTAGCTATAAATATTTTATCAGTGTTTTATCTCTCTAAAATATAAATAAATAAAAATTCCTGAATTAGAACTTTTTAAATATTGCCTTCTAACTTAACATTTTAAAATTCCTAAATAGCTAATTCAACCTAATTTTCTAATCTAGAAGATTAAAGTCTAGCATGATGAACATAGACAGTGCTGTTTCAAAGATACTAAGACACATAAATCAATTATCTTTATACCCCAAGCAAAACTTGTTTCTAAACATAATATATAATAGGTAATTTTCTTAAAATGTGTTACATTTAAGAATTCAAATATGTTCTTTCAGCATACAAATTGCTTAAGATTGTACTAGCTATGATGTAATTACAGTCCTAAAAATTAGCAACATACAGTGAATGAAACTCATTTTCCATACATATGTAATGATTTCATTATAAATATTGCTGATAACAAAGCAACATCAGCCACTCAATAACTTCATATTACTCTCCAGATAAGTCATAATTTTATCTCATAGCATAAAACTGCAAAAGCAAGTTTCATTTGAGCTTTTTTAATAGGAAAACGTTTAATTCTGTCATCTGTGTCTTCCAGTCTTCCTACTCACATTTCTAAACTTTTCTAAAATGTAAAATAACGATATATGTACAACATCTAACAATATACAGCTTTTAACCGCAAACTCAAAGCGGGAGGAACAACCACCCCTGGGGGAGGGGGGTCTGTACCCTAGGGGAACCAGTATGGTGTAGGTCACATAAAAACACTCCATGTTCTTCATTACCCCATACGTGAAACTCCAAAGAGTAAGGAGCATCTCGACTAGCTGAGTAGAAACATTTAGAATGCCATAGTCCAGCCTCAATTATCACATATTCAGAAACATACTTCTCAAAGAATCAGGAATTAAAAACTAAGAGCTTAAAAATCTTTCTGAACCGCACAATAATCTGAAGGTTAAATACTAGTACTTCCTTTTGTACTTTTAAATAAAAATATCTGAGTAAACACTCAAGAATACACAATACAAAACGATGCATCTTGAAAACATGCAAATGGGTCTAACAGCTACCAAGCACAGGATGTCTTTATAAAGGTGCCTTAATTTCCTTTAGAGGCGATAGACTCACATTTCTGGTTGGTAGTAGAGGGGAAAAGCCACAAGAAGCCACGCTTTACCTTCATTAGAAATGGTAAAGGGCAAAAAGGATCAACACATTATGAGAAGACGGGAGAAGAGAGGAGAGAGGGGAGGGCGGGCAACAGAGGGAATCCAGTTTCCAATCAGGCCAGTGGGGGCTGCAGAGAAGAAACCAGAGAAAAATGGGCTTCGGATCCAAACTGTGACAAGCACCAAGCATCACAAAAGACCAATACAACACACACTCCACACCAGTGTACACACAAATACACCCCACAAGGTCTTCTCCGGGCAGGATACCGAGGAGCAGCAACAGCGGAGCCAGACCCGGCACTGGCTAGGGGAGACACCATGTGCACCAATTATGCAATTAGGGAAAATAGCAAAGGATCAAGCCGGGCACTTTCCACTGTGACATTTATCCTGTACTTTGCAAAGACTTTAGTTCCAGGATGCAGCTAGGAGAGGGAAAGGGCTGGAAGGGTGGAGAAGGATGGGGAACTGAGAAGGGAAGGGGGTAGAAGGGCAGGGACGGAGGAAGCAGAAGGGGGGGAGGATAGGAAGGAGGGGGAGGGGCAGAAAGGGCGAGAAACGGGGGCAGCAGGCTCTCGGGAGGGGCGCAGGGAACCGGGCACGCGGGGATCGGAGAAGGCGAGAACTAGGACGCGAGCGGGGCGAGCAGAAACCTGCGGCGTGGAGGAGAGGTCGGGAAAGTGAGGAGGACGCCGACGAGAGAGAGGACGCCCGAGGCTGGGGGCACCGGCGCGGCCCGGGCGAATACCTGAGGGAGGGGTGGCCGCCGAAGCCCCAGGACGCGGGCTGCCGACGCGCGCGGGGGCGGGCGGCTGGGGAGGCCCGGGGACTGGATGTCCCCCGCAGACCGTCTAGTCACCGAAAGCCGGACCCACGCACCACACACCCGACCGCCCGGCCACGCCTGTCCCCGCCACGCTCGTGCCCGGTCGGACTCACCCCTCGGCACCGCCGCCGCCACCTCCGGCCGTTCCAGCCCCGGTTCTCGAGGCTGCTGCCGCTGTGGCCGTCCCTGAGTCCTGGAAAGTGAAGCTACCACCTCCCCAATCCTCCGCCGCCGCCCGGCCGTCCGCGCGCGTGCCCGCGAGTGCGCGTGCCCGGACGCCCGCCCGGGAGAGACCGCGAGAGCGCGAGCCCCACGTCGGCCTTGCGGCGCCGCGCGCTCCCCCTCCCCTTTTGCCCCTCCTCCACCGGCGCGCGGCCGCGAGGGGGCGGGAGCGGGCGCGCGCACGGGCGGGCTGCCCTGCTGGCCCGGAGAGGGGGTGGGGAGGCGGCGCGGAAAAGTAAAGTGACAGCTGAGTCCCGCTCACACGGGCGGGCGTGAGTAAGGAGCGTCCGACTGAGAAGGCACTGCAAGGACCCAGAGAGGTGGGGGAAACCGAGGCGGGCCGGGCAGCTTTAAGGGAGGGGACTCGGGGACCTTGACGGGCACGCGCATTAAAGAGAAACGCTGGCTAGGGATAGGGGCTCGCCCCGAGACCGGTCATGGGACCGCAGGGAGTGGGCTTGTACTGCAGTCCTTTGCAGCCTGTGACTTCACAACTCGCCTCAGAGCTTTCGCGAAGTAGCTGCGCGGACTGTCGCTGTGGACACATTCACCTAAACTCGTGTGCTCACGGTGCCCACATGCACCAAGGTAGGTAAACTTCGCGATGGCCTTGGAAAGTTCTACGGGGTAAGCCTGACGCCTCACCCGACCCTGCAACACTGAGGCCCTTTGGCCTGAGACGCTCCCATCCAGAATGCTCCCTGGTTGTTAGCTAGGCGCTCCAGACCATTTAGGCCTGGGATATTGGGGAAAGTGTTGGAGGTGCAGAGAAGGCAGCTCTATCAGAGCAAGTAGAAGCTGCCTCAATACCCAATTAATTGAAGGACGTGGGGACAGGAGCAGTGTTGTGGGTAGGCTGAGGAAGCATTAGGTTCTCCTCTATTTGCCCTAAATAACTTTTTTTAAACACTGCGTACTTTACGAAGTTGGCACCCATAACCTTTGTTCCATTCCCACCTCCCCGCCCCTCTTACTAGTAGGATGCTATTACTGCTTCTAAATTTTTCCTGTTTATAGACTTCAGAGCTGTGTATGTGGGAAATTTGTGCCATCCAGGGCTGAAGACAGACCCACACCCACATATCCCAAAAAAAGGAGCAGATTTAGTATAATCTAGGTCACTTGAACATAACTTAGTCAAATGCATATTAGAGGAAAACCAGACCACCGTATCAGACGCAGAGAGCAGTCCAGAATAGCTCAAACAGGCTGAAGAAATCAGTGCAAAAAGACCAGAGAAGCCAGGCATGGCACTCCACTATAATAATCCCAACTACTCCAGAGGCTAAGGCAGAATGATCATAAATTTGAGGCCATCTTGAGCAATTTATGAAGACTTTGTCTCAAATTTTTACAGGATGTAAGGACAGAGCTGGTTATGTAGTTCAGCTCTACCTGGATTCATTGCTCAATACTGCTAAGAAAACAACAACAAAAAACGAAGATTGCAACAATTTAGGAGTTATGCATATGTCTAGAGCTGAATTCTTCAAATGTCTTGTTCAAAGATTGACCATTAATTTATAACATCTCCAAAAATTGCCAAAAGCAAATATTGCTATATATCCTCTATAAATCACTACTGAACAAAAATGAGAACATTATTGTGTATTAGTTCTATCTGTTGCTAAAGGTTACTTAAGATATCAACAGATTACCTTTAAACTATGTATAGAAGAATTAGAAATAGCATAATCTGGGTTTATCAATAACAGTTACTTAGCTCTCTCATGGTACAATGGATTAGTAGGCATGGTGCAATAAATTAGTAGGAACAAATGGCATAAAGTGTGTCATACTTGCTTTTTCATATTTCAAATATAACCAAGAGAGCATTCATAGGCTACCTAAATTGATTACATAATTCATCTCAATGAATTATTTACATAGCATTATTTTCATTTTCTAATTGTGTTTTAAGAACACAGAAATACCAAAATCTTCCATGTTTCACAACTTGTTACTGTGGATGAAACCTGTAGCTTCTTGCATGCTGAGTATGTATGCTCTGCCACAGAACTACAACCCCAGTGTCTCATTCCCTGTGCTTTTCTCCAAATAAACTGCTCTTGTATATATTGTTCTGTATGTATCCTGTTAATTTTTGTTTATGATGAATGTTTTATAACAAAGTGCTCTTCTGTTATGGAAAATGTCAAAGTTGTCTTTCAGTCCTTGTTCGTTGGTAGCTGGGAGCCAGGATGCAGCAGTGTCAATGTCCATCTTGTGGAAAGGTTTGGAAGAGGTTTCACTGCTTGATTGCTGAAGCTGGTTCCAACAGTAAGTACTTCATTTGTCTGAAGATGTTTTAACCACTATTTGCTATTTATAAAGTTCAAAAAATGAATAGTACAAATCAGAATTACACTTTTTATTCTTTCAAGGAATATTTGTTGAGTAACAGGCATTCAATACTAGCTGAGTGTGGTGGTGCATACCTGTAACCCTAGCAGTTGGGAGGCTGAGGCCAGCCTGGGCTGTGTAGTACGTTCAAGGCCATCCTAAACTACACTGCAAGACCCTGGCTAAAACAAACAAAACAAAACAAAACAAACCCCCCAAATCAGGAATACGGAGTCTTGGTGGTAGGGATATAGCTTTGAAGAAGTGAAAAAAAATCCCTGTCCTCACAGAGCTCTCCTCTTCCTGATACTTAACCTGTTTTACTTTCCACATCTAATGTAACAGCAAATTCTGTTGACTCTGCCTTCAAGAATGTATCCTGAAAGTGTCCACTTCTTCCTTGTCCCTCCACACTGCTAAAGCCCTGGTTTAACCCCCCCCCCTTATTGCTCAGCCATAGCCTCCTACCTGATTGTTCTGCTTCCCACTGTGCCGTCTACTGCCCCCACCCCAACAAACAGCAGTCTGAGTAGGTGTGCTTGTTCGTTTGTTTGTTTGTTTTGGTACCAGGGATTGAACTCATGACCTTACACTTGCCAGGCAGGTTGAATAGATTTTTAAAAACATAGGTTAGGTTATGTCTCTTCTCTGAAAGGCCAGTGGCTTTGCATTCTACAGCAACCACTAGTTCTTCCAATGACTTCATGCCCTCAGTGATCTGCCTTTCATTCCCAACTAGGACTTCTATGACTTCAAGTTGTACAGTTTCACCTGATCCTCGTTTCTCTCTCTCCGGCGACACTCATCTTGCTGTTATAAAATACACCAAGCATTCCTCAGTCTGAAGACTCTTCTACTTCCTATTTGCAAACATTCTTCTCCCTTACTCCACCTCTAGAACTTCTTATCTCCATGGTAGGCTTTATTTGTCTCATAACCATCATCTGACATAATTTTTACTTATTTGTTTGTTTAATCTTTCCCTTCTTCCTCTTCCTTCTCCAGGCCCCTGCCCCACACCATCCTATACACGCATACATGTAAGCACCTTAAATAAAAGGGTATTGTTGGCTGGGGTTCACTGCTATAGATATTCAATTAATACTGGTTGGGAGGGAAATCAACTTCTTCCTTTTGATAACATAATAGACATTGTTCTAATTTCTTCAGTAAAGGTAATTAGCAGTTTCGGCATTCTTAATTTGTAGTAGGCAATGTGCTAAGCATTTTGTATGCAGTAGGCTGCAACTATCACGTGGGTTGGTTTCATTTCATTGACCTCTTGGACCAGATCAGAATTCTAAGGTGCAGAGAGATTATGTTACTTGCCCACAGTTAGTAGCAAAAACTAAAAGTTGGAATCAGTTTGGCTGTGGAATCTGTGAACTGCAGGACAGTTTACAAACACAGATTTTTTTTGTTTTTTCACTTCTCTCCCCTAAGACTCAAATTTGGTCTCTAAGACAAATAGTTCACTTTCTTTATATTTCCTACTCTGGCCCATCAATCTGTCATTGTGAGCTCTCTCTCCTGTCCTACATTCATTTCTGAGTTTTAATTGAGTCTACATTTTCCACCTTAGAATTGGCAAATGGTAATGTATTTTGAAGAGTTCTTATAACTTTGTTGCTGCCAACTTCATGAGAAGATAGAATCACAATTAGTTTTCCAGCTTGACTGGATGGGTGATAGAAAAGACTCTCTGGGGAGAATTGGACTAGATTTTAGCAGAAAGCATCATAGTTGTAGAGTACTGCCACTTGTTTAGGCATCTGCCCTCCTGTTAGGCACCCAATGATTAGGAGTGATTAAACATTTGGATTACACTATGCAAGAAACATATTAGCTCAGATCCATCTAAGAGAACAGAAGCAAAGGCAATGATTTTTTGTTTAATGCTTGGCTTAAGGAAAGCTATGGGCACCCTGTAGTACCCAGAATATTTTGGATATGAAAGAAAGCCAATGCTAATAAGGGACAATTGAAGCTCCATTAATGCTGAGATCCCAGGGACCCTATTACTTAGGACAGTATTGTCACAAAAGTGGTGCTTAAAAAGTGTTGCATGAGTGAATGAATTTCTAACAGAAATTGGAAGAGTACCAAGGACTAATTCTCCTGACTTCCTCATTTGGCCGGAGACTGCCACCTGGGTCACTATGTAGGATTATATATGTTGTAAACTGCAAAATACCAGGGGATGTTATTCAGGTAAATTAAAATATCAATACATAAGTGTGGTTGCTTCTCTGAGTTCCAGCCCCTGTCCAAATATGGTAATCAGTCCTTATGAGGACCTCAATGATCTCTACCTCTTGGTAATCATACCCTTATAGATTTCCCTACCATCTTATATAAAGGTTGGTAGACTCCTAAGAAATTACTGTATAAGGCAGAGGTAGAAAAATCATTTGAATCCAGGAATTCCAGACCAGCTTGGGCAACATAGCAAAACCCCATCACAAGGAAAGAAAGAGAAAGAAAGAAAAACAAAAAGACATTGTGGCTTCCACCTTGGTTATGTGCAGTCTCTCATCATTGTGACAAAAGCTAACTGCCATATTGTGAGCAGCTCAATGAAGAGGCCCTTGTAGCTAGAATCAGAAGTCTCCTGTCAATGTCTGCGATAGCAAGCTTGGAAGCAGATCTTTCAGTCTTAGACCTTCAGCTGATGAATCCCTCATCAACATCTTACCTGCAATCTCATGAAAAATCTGGAGCCAGGAACACCCAGGTAAGCCACTCTTAAACCTTGAGATAACAAACATTTGTTATTTTCAGACACTTAGTATTGACAATAACTTGATATGTAGCAGTCTCTGCTCTCTCTAGTGATGACCTCTCTCCTTGCCCGCCCGCTTCCCCCGCCATCCTCTTCTAATCAAGGGTGTTACAACTGTGGTAGCTCCTGTAGAGCAAGTAGGCCCACTCACTCCTGAAATGAGATATTGCCTCTAACTTCCAGGACACACAAATGGATGAGATATGGGTTAAAGGATTGCAAAACAGCATCAGGTAGGAATAGCAAAACAAAAGTGTTACAGAGGGGCCACAGGAGTAAGAGAAGAAAAATCTGCTCTGAAAAGGACTACCAGAACAGAAAGAAAATAATAATGGCACATATGAGTTAGTGATTTGCTGTGTAATTGGTTGTGGATGAGGTTTGCTTTGTTATGTTTATTGCAGTGTTACTAGTATGATGAATAAAAAACACTTTTAACTTAGGGAGCCCATCGTAAGGTAACAGATAGGAAGTGGAAAAGCCTGTGCTGGTTTGAGCCTTTCTGTGGGCAGTGCACAAGTGCTGTGGAACAGTCTCTGAATCTATGATACTGGCCCTACTCTGATCCTGCCTTGCTCTGTGATTCTGAGCCAGTGGCTTAACTTGTTGCATTCACAGATTCCTCCCCTACAAATGGGGCTTATTTTAACAGCTAGTTTTTATATAGGATAAGAGGAAGATGCAATGAGCTAATCTATGTAAGCAATTTAAATAGAGCTTGATGCAAAATGAGTACTGTAGAAGCATGAGCGACTAGTCTTCCTAGTGCCTTGATAAGTAGCAGGTAATTTAACCCTTAAATTGGGATATAATTATTTCACTTGCATTTGCTACTTTGTTTTGCAGATAGTCTCCCAGGTCAGTCACAGTAGCTTGTTGCCCCTGCATCCTCTGTCATTTAGTCCTCTGAACTCCTCTTGCTTGAGTCCCTTAACGGCAGAGATGATGCCTTATTAATCTGTATGTCTATGCTTTAGTATAAAGAGAAGTCACCCCATAAGGATTGGTCAAGTGAATTTGTATATCTGCTTTTTTCACCTGCCATTTTCCTAAATTGTGGAACTCTTGGGAGAATTGTCATTGTTTCATATCAGCAACCTTTTCAAAGAATGCATAACCTTTTTTTTCCAACAGTTTTTTATAAAACCAGAAGTATTTCCAGAATGCTTTCCAGTATTTCATGAATTATATGGTCCTTTCATCAGGTACCTGAAGAAAAATTGTGGAATTCCCTTGTATGTGGCCAAAGGAAAAAGGGGCTGACTTTACCTTATTGGTTTTATTTTCCTCTACATTTACCACCTTAGTAATATTTTCTGTACTTGAAAGTCCACAATTTTTAATAAGTTTTACTGAAACCATATAATTCACAGACCATATAGTTCATCAATTTGAAGTACATAACTTGGTAATTTTTAGTATATTTACATATTCCATGACAGGGACAACTTTCGTGAATGGAGAAGGGTAAAGTTTCTTCTGCTTTCACTTTCTGTCTATTCTGCAGTATTTTTTCTGTTGACCAGCACTTACCATGAGGACACTGTAGATGAGCCATTTGTTTGTGCTTTCTGGAATTAGTATGCAAATCATGGTCATTTGAAGAGGGGACGCCATCAAAAAGAGAGCAAGAGCCAAGGCCCCCAGGTGGTTGTTCATTTTAATAGCCTGGCCCTATTCAGGCTGTATCCTCTAATAGCCAGACCCCCACCCTTATATTGGTTGGATGCATAGGGAAGCAGGCACCAAGATGAAAGGAGAAATGCAAGAGATTTATCTACATATATATTTGGAAGATAAAGACAAAAGGAAACAAGAATAGGCAGGAAATTCTTCAGACTATAATTCTTCAGGCAAGTTGGATATCTGTATTGGGAAAGGAATGGTTAAGAAGAGCCTCACACTGAAGGCAATTCTGAGGAAGTTTTATCCAGCCTACCAGAAAGATTGTCATACCTGCTGTGTAGCAGTTGCTGGATCCTAGTCCTCGCATCTTGCTTGGTCATTTGTTAGGTCTACCTGCAAAGAATATATCCTTGGCTCAGACGCTAAGATAGGTCTTGAAGATGCTAAGGGCTGGCAGCTGGCAACTTAACGCTTTACAGTAAGTAGGAGAATCTTTGAAGAGTGATCCCAGCCATGCCTAGGTTATGAGCTTTGAGCTTTTTTTGATCAGAGCAGATATCTTTTCCTTAGTTCTTTTATTTGTATAATAGTTGAGGTGTTGATCATTAGACTGGCCCCAGAATGTTAAAACAAATGCCTGGCATCTTCTTCAAAGGCTGAAAGTTAGAGGGGGTACAATGTTTGTTTTCTTTCTAGGTTCTATAACTTTTTTTCTTTTTTAAAGGTGCTAAATTGAGGCCCACGGAAGAATATATAAGAATTCAAATAGTTAGCCAGGCATGGTGGTACATGCCTCTGTTATCCCAGCACTGAGGAGGCTGAGGCAAAAGGATCACAAGTTTGAGTCCCACTTGGGCAATTTAGTGAGACACGTTCTCAAAATGAAATAAAATAAAATGATAAAATTAAATAGGGCTGGGGATGTAGCTCAGTAGTATAATGTTCCTGGGTTTAATCCCCCCCAAAATTCAAATAGTTGTTTCCTTTGCCTCTCCCCAAACCTGTTCTAAAACCACTTCTCTAAGGAGTTACACACTGTTAAGAAAGATTGAGATGGAAGCGCTTTCTTGCCCAAGTTTTTGTTAAGAGTGGAGGCTGACACATTCTTTTTCATCCATTATCAGCATAACTTTGCTAAGAAAATTAGCTAAAAAGCTGCTTTTAACTAATAAAAGAGTATCAGTTGACCCACATGGTGTATGTGTGACTGTCTTCATACAGTGTACATATAATTCTTAATTTGAGCCTCACAACTTATAATTAGTATTGAATGAGTAATAGAAATTGTTTTGTGAATACTATAAGCAGTCTGTTGAATATTTTGTTCTGCCAATTTATAGATTTTCATCAGTGAAATTTTATGGTGAATAACCAATAACATCATCACTAAATTACAAGAATATTTCATTTATACTATTTAGTAGTACTAATATCATGTGAAATTATTTTTTTAAATTTACTTAGAGTTTTAAGGGATTTATATCAGACAGTTCTTTCCCTCCCCTCTCTGTAAAACATTGCTTCATCTGTTATTTTTATTTTCCACTTTCTTTGCTCTTAGCCCTTGGTCATAGAATCATATGGAGTATGAGGGACTGGGGTAGACAGAGCATGGAAAGAAGGGCCACACAGTGGGAGTCTAATCTGTTTCAACCAAGGGTATGTATTAGAGTTGTAGAACAAGCCTGTAACATGCAGAGGAGTATTTAAATGAGGAACCAAGGAGTATTTTGAGAAGAATTAACCTTAACAGGAAAAAAAATTGGAAGCATAAATGATTTGCTTAAGAATAGTGAGCAAATCTTTGTCCGTGAGAGCAATTTTCAGCAAGACATGAAGGTTTTTCTGGCCTACCATTTCAGCTCAGCCTCTACAGACTTTTACTTAAGTCAAAGAAAAAATAAATTTCAGAAGAGCTATTTGTCCACAAAAAGCTATTTGACAACAGTTATACAACATAACACACAGAAGGGAGGAAGTCAGCTGTCGCCATGTGGATGGAATTGACAGAGTGGAAGTGACACCATCTAGGCCAGTGATTTGGCCCAGAGGGGCACATTTTGAACTGGGAGGAAATGGCACAGAACAACTTGGGAGCATCAGTGGAGGATGATGCAGGCCTTTAGCCAGTAAGAGAAAGCATGTTACCTTTGGAAATTGCCACACTTCCAAGAGCCAGAAGTGTGAAGAAGGAAATGGGCTGTGTTACGAGCACATGTGAAAGTACACTGGTGACTCCCAAGGAGGATACAGAGTGCCTGTGGAGGAGTGCCAAGCTCTTACAACGGTGGAAATGACCTTGCAGAAGGTCAGATCCAACCCCCAGCTGATTCAGAACTCCTTCCAGAAAATGTGCTTAAAGGTTGCCAGTGATAGGGGTTACCTATCTCCTCTAGTCTCTGGACACCTTTGCCTTTCTTCACCCCCAAATTGTTTCACAGTCCTTTTCACACTGTGCTTTAGGAGCTATAGAATGATGCTCAGTTGCCCCTCTGCAGAAAAGCTCTGTGATTATTTAGAAATGACTGACACGCCTCATGAGTTGGTTCCTCACTAAAGTGAACATCTTTCTTTTCCTCATTTGTTCCTCATGTGGCAGGCATTTGTATTCTCTCAACACTCTCTTCCAAACGCATTCTTATGTGTCTGGAAATACGGTGCCCAGAACTGAACACACTATTCCAGGAGGAGTCGGTTCAGTAAGAGCAGAAAGAAGGAAGCTATTTGTCATCTGCTATCCCCAATCCAGAAATTTCCCATTACCGACTGCTGTACTATAAATTCCCATTCTGTATAGGGATATTGCTTTTCAACCACACATTGTAATAGGGCCAAAGGAAAATTTTTTTAAAAAATTTAAATTCTAGAGGCCCACAAGGCCAGGAAACAGTCTTGCATATCAAGTCACTGCATTCTGAGTCTTTACCTCTCCAATTAGTATGCACCCTTCACTCCTAAGACCTATGGAAATAAGGTTGTCAGCTTTAAGGAATTGTCATAAATTTTACCTCTTTCAGAAACTCCTGGTTGGTTGTCGTAGAAATGTGTGTTTATAGGGAAAAACATAGGTATTGATGATAAGTTAGAATTATATACTTTAATCCCAAGAATATTGAGAGTTTTCTCCCACTGAAGAATTTAGTTATTTTGTTGTTATTGTTAGTTCTGAAATTATGTTTCCACTTTGGTAGTAAAAACAATAAATAATTTATTAAAATTGCCTACCTGGATTTCATCTACAGCATACACATAGGAGCAGATTATTAATATTTTCTTTCTTTTTTTTTTGTTTTTTGGTTATTTTTGGGTTTCTTTTGCTGTACTGGGAATTGAACCCAGGCCCTTGCACATGTTAGGTAGTGCTCAACCGCTGAGCTATAGCCCCTAGCCCTAGTTTTTTTTTTCAGTAAGAATTTATTACCAAAAAAAGAATTCATTACTGCAAGAAAATGTTGTTTATAAATGTTTACATTTATATCTAGAGCATTTGCTGGCACAGGCATGAATAATAATTATTCCAAGCACGGTTGACTACACAGTACCACTTCATCACATCTACACTACTAAGAGTTTGTTTGCTAAATGTTTCCATCCACATCACAAATTCAGCATTCTCTACATGTCCTATATTTTGATATTTTTATTTCTAATAGCTGAGATATGCATAAATATGTGCTTGTTTGTGTCATATTTTTGAATACCGATCATTTCACACTTCTTTGCCTTTAGATATAGATCTGGAAATCTACTGCCACCTAACAAATCATGCCACTATGCCACTATGTGATGGTTTAAATAACAGCAATCGTTTCTCTCATGAATTTGAAATTTGGTCAGGGTTTGGTGGAAAAGGCTTATCTCTGTTGTACACAGTGTCACCTGATACAGTTGGACCAAAGGCTGGAAGATCTGCTTTTGAGATGGCTCATTTATATGCCAGACATACATGTGCTGGTTGTCAGCTGGATTTCAACAGGAGTCTTGTATGGGGATCTCAGTTCCTCCCCACCAGAACTTCTCATGGGCTGTTTGGCTTCCTTACAGCATGGTGATTGGATTCCAAAGGCAAGCATTCCAAGAAGACTAGACAGACCGACACATAGTGTTTTCTAATTTAGCCTCCTAAATCACAGTGTCTCTTCACATTGTATGTATGAAAGCAATTCTATAAATTCACTCAGATTCAAAGAGAAAGGAATTGGATTTCACCTCTTGAAAGAGTGGAAAATTTTAGTGTTATGCAGGCTGGGGATTTTATTTTAGCAGCACAAGCACCTGCCTGGCAAGCACAAAGTCATGAGTTCTATCCCTGGCACCAACCACAACAAAAGATGTTATGCAACTAGAGATAATGCTGCAGCCATCTTTGGAAAAATAAAATCTGCCACAGGTATACTATTCTCTTTGCCTTGAATTCTCTTTCCCTCTTTGATCTTTGTGAAACTCAGTTCATCCCTCAATGATCCACACAGACATTACTTTCATTATGAAACATTTTCCTAGGAAAATGTTAATCACCACCTCTGCTGTATCAACTATGTTTCTTATAAATACCTGTATTATTCCCCATTTTACAGTGTCTGTCTGAGGCAAGAGAAGAACAAATTCAAATCCCACCTGAGCAATGTAGTGACTTAGATTCTGTCCTAAAATATAAAAAGAGTCCAAGGATGTAGCTCAGTGTGAAGGCCCTGCATTCAATCTCCAGCACCACAAAAGGGGAGATGATAATGAACAGTGTGTGTAGTACTGGCTGGATTTTTTCCCCCAGTGTTTATATTGTATTAGTATATGTTTGCAGTACATAATGATTGCATTGTCATGGGGAGTTGGTACCTGTACATAATACATCTTAATTCTCTTGTCATCCCCTTTACCTCTCCTCCTACCTCCTCCCTGCATCTCTTGGTTCCCTTCTGCAAAAGATCTGGCTCTTGAAAAACTAATTAATTAATTAATTAATTAATATTTTGAGGCAGAGTTTCACTATGTTGTTACCCAGTCTGGACCCAAACTTGAATTTCTCCTGCCTCAGCCTCCCTGAGTACTCACCAGCCATTGCCAGCAGGCTCAATTTTGGTCGATAAAGTCTTGGTAGTCTAAAGCAAACTTCAACTCCTGCGGATGTCACAACTGAGTTCTATTTTACAGCAGAGTTCTGCCCTTAGAGTCAGCTCAGCAAAGCCCCTAAGGGGGCCTCATACTTTCAAGCTTTACTATTCAAAGTGCGATCCATTCCTACAAAGTTGCCAGTTATTGCCAGGGTGCTTGTCAGATACTCAGATCATCAGGTTTCCCTTCAGAACTCCTATATCTATATTTTAACAAGATCCCCAGTAATTTGTTTGCCGAATAAAGTTTGGGAAGCATTGCTTTAAAGGACGTTTCTTTGGCTGTCCTTCAAGGAATCAGTAGGACCAAGTGGGCGTGCCCATCTGAAGTCCACGTCTCTGCTCCAAGTGACTATGCTCCAAGTGAACAGGATCATGGAATTCCCTTCCCCAAAGGCTTCTATGACAGTTTTTCCCTAGAAACTGGTTGGATCTCTTCCCCTGGGTCTGTCTCCCTAAAGGAGACCTTTTTTTCAGTGTTGAGGATAACTGGCAATTGGTTGTGGACCTGTGCTTCCAGTGAGTTATATCCCTTGACTCCTTTTGTTTTTACTTTTGACACAAGGCCTCACTAAGTTGCTAATTTGCCCAAGGTGGGCCAAAACTTGCCATCCTCCTGCCTCAGCTTTTCAGACTGTGGGATTACAGGTGTATGCCTCCACATCTGGCTTGTGCACAACCCTAGGCTGAAGGGTGGCCCAGGAGGGGCTGTTTGTGAGGGCACTAGGGGAGGAAGGGTTGGAACACGTATCTATGGCTGGGATGTACACACACAGGCACACACTCATGGCATGTGCACAAATGGCATGAGACACACACACGTGTACAACTTGGATATTAGAATAAAATAGAGCCAGCTAGGGGAAAGAGAGTAGGCTGGAGCTGTGATTTCCATTTGTATTCTTTCCCCTAGGCTCCCAAATATTAAAATAAACACATACTTTTCCAGCCTCGTTAGCAGGTTTTCTGACAGGGATGACATTGAATTTATAGATCAATATGAGAACAGCCATCTTGGCAGTATTGAGTTTTCCAATCTATGGAAATGAAACATCTTTTATTTGGTATTCTTTAATTTCTTTCAATGGTATTTTACAGTTTTCAGTGTAGGTCTTGTATTTTTATGTTAAATTTATTCCTTAGTATTTTATTCTCTTCATTGTCATGAAGGGATTATTTTCACAATTTAAATTTCTGATTGTTCATTGTTAGTATAAAAAGTACAATTAAATTTTGTATTGCTCGTGTACCCTTACTAAAGTCTTTTATTAGTTTTAGTGAAACTCCTTTAGAGTTTTGTATAGGATTATGTCATCTGAAGACAAAGACAGTTTTACTTCTTTCTTGCCAATGTGATACCCTTAATTTAAAAATCTTTAATTATACTAGCTATAAAACATTTAGTATAAAGTTGCATAAAAGTGGTGAAAGCAAAATCCTTGTTTTTTTCCCAATCTTAGAATGAAAATATTCACTCTTTTAGCATTGAGCATGGTGTGAGCATGTACACATGTGCTGTATGCTTTATCAGGTTAGGGATGTTCTCTTCATTGTTTTTATAAGGGGTGGGTGCTGAATTTTTTTCAAATACTTTTTCTGTATTTAATGAAATACTCTTATGGTTTTTGTCCTTTATTATAGTAATCTAATTCATTTTAATTCTTTTTTTAAATATGCGCTTTGAGGAATTTTTAGGGCTTCCTTAATTTCAAAGCCAAAGTTAGTTGAAGTATCACTTCCTCTGTTTGTCCTGGAGGAAACTAATTTTCTGCCCTAAAATAAAATAATCCGACTGTCCAGTATTACTCCCAGTCTCTTGCCAGATTGAGTCTGGTTTCTCTTCCTTTTAGGAGGTTTAAGTTTTGTTAGAATTTTGTGGAAATGTTCAAAAATAATTCAATTTCTGAGGAACAAATTAGTATAAACTGATAGGAAATTTAAACACAATTAGGTAAAACCTACCTCCACACCATCTCTTTCTCTGCCATTATTTTTACAAATCACCTGGCACCAGGAGGAGAATACATGTTCAGAAGTTGCTGATATAGATAATAGTTGCAGAAACAAAACAGAACTGAAGGAGCATTGTACCAACAAAGATTCTGGGTGAAAAAACTCAGATTCTTCATTCTGATTAAACATTCACTGATGTTCACTATGTATCTGGACTATTGAAAATGCACTAAGTAACCAAGTTTAGATATCAGAGCAGCCCAGTAAGGTTAATACAGATAATCCCCATCTCAGTAGTTGTTTGACTTATGACTGTTTTTTAACTTTATGATAGTTCAGAAGTGATAAACATTCAGTAAAAACAATACTTTGATTGTTTATCTCCTCCTGCTAGCTAGATAAGGTATGGTGCTCTCTTGAGATTGGAGCAGCAGCCGTGAGCCTCAGCTCCCAGCCAGCTGCCGTCATGAGCTTAAACAATCAGTGCTGCACAACGTACTGAGTTGCTAAGTTAGGATGTTCAGTAGGTCAGGTGTGTCAAATGTGTCTTCAATGTACAGTATTCTGGGCTAATGATGACTTAGCAGGGTGTAACGCTATTGTAAGTGGCAGAGCATTAGCATAATCATTGCCCCATTTCACAGAAGAGACTGGAGCACAGATTGGCAGGGCACTTTGCTTAACGACATGCATCTAGTAAATGATGGAGCTAATATGCAAATCCAGGCCTAAGGACTCGAGAATCTGTACGCCTAATCATTGTATTATACCAAAACAAAGAGGGAAAATATTAATACTGGGTCCCAGTACTTTGCAGCTTGTATGGGGATAAAACTTTTACATCTCACACAAAAAGTTAGATTCCAACCTTGACCATTTTGTCTTTTAGAATCAACCCTTTGAGTTCAGTATCGTGTGTGTGTGTGTGTGTGTGTGTGTGTGTGTGTGTGTGTGTGATTTTTTAAAAGGTCATTTAAATATGGGCCCAATATTTGAATAGGAACTTTAGGATGGAAGTTACACAAGTGGCAATAAATTGCTTACTAAAAGATGCTGACTTTCACTTGTTAGAGAAATGCAAACTAAAATCCTAATGAGATATTGTTACACATTGACTTGAGAGGCTAAAATTGAAAAAGTGATAATACTGTTTGTGAGAATGCTGAACCACTGGATCTTTCAACTGTTTCAGGTGAGTATGAGAAATGAATGAACTACTTTAGACAGTTGTTTGACAGTTTCTTATAAAGCCAAATATAAACTTATCATCTGACCCAGTAATTCCTCTCCAACCCATTTCCCTAAAATAAATGACAATATGCATCCAAGAAAAATTGTGCACAATGCTGATATCAGCTGTGTTCATGGTAGTTTTAAACTGGAAACAACATAAATGTCTGTCTATAATGAAATGAATAAACAAATTGTGGTATGTCCATATATGAAACAACATGAACAAACCTCAAAAGCACTACGTTGAGGGAAAAAACTAGATACACAAAATGTACTGTTCATATAATTCCATTTTTAAGGAACTCCAGTGCAGGCAAAACTCACCTATTCAGCGAGATTGGTGGCTCTCACCAAGAGCAGATCAGTGCTTACTAGAGGCCTTGGAGGTGAGGTACAGGGCGAGTTTAACTGCAAAGAAGCAGAAGGAATTTGTGGTGTGATCAGACATATATCTTTTTATAGTGATATGTGCATAGGTGGGTATTATCCAAAACTCTTTGCATTGTACCCGTCAGATGTCAATTGTAAATAAATTATACTTCAAGAAAATATACATTTTATTGTACTATTCATTGAAGTATAAAAATTATGCTTCAAAAGTTAATTTAAGGAGAAAAATAATGCATTTGAGAAACACTGAAAGTGGACATTTTATCTTTGACTCACTTGTTAACTAAAAAGTTTTTATGAAAAGAGAAAAACAAAATGTGTGTTTCCTGCAGTCCATTGTTCCAGAAGGAAGTTTGAGTGACTTACTATTTGTGGGACATCTTTTAGGTGACTGAGTGGCTAAAAGGAAAAGAGCAAGTGATGAAGAAGAGGTGAGATATAGGGAAAAAGTATGGAGGGAGACTAAAATGGATTGAATCTGGCTGAGTGCTATTTGTTCTTTTGTCACATTCTACTATAATTATTTCATTTTTAGTTTTTCACTCCCTAAAGAGAATGAGAAAGAGAAATCAGGAGAAAATTAAGAGGTGGACTGGGATACAATGAGGAGTCAGAAATATTCAGACACTGATTGTTTAATTATGTTGAAAATAATTTACTGCTCTAAGAGTGAGGGATGGAAGATCCCTTAAAGGAATAGAGAGGAGGGGATAGGAGTGCCTGAGGCTACAGAAGCCTGTGTTATACTGTTGGGAGCCAGTCCTAATGGGCATGCGCGCAAGATGGCACCCGCACTCCGCCTATACCGCTCCCCCGCCCATCGTGTGCCCAAGATGGCGCCTACATCCTGCTTCCGGGTTCTTGCTCAGGTTGCAACCAGCACCAAATATGGCTACACACAATCTGCCCCGCGCTAATGGCCAATAGCTCGCCTCCACGTAGAACC
>PVJX010006278.1:0-19610 GCA_004027295.1 Dolichotis patagonum
GGTAAATACCATATAATCTCCCTAATATGAGATTTGATAAGAGTATATAAGACTTTATGGTAAGCATGAGGCCCCATCTCATAGCTTCGAAGTCTTTCAAAGTTTTAAATCATCAGGTGGAATGGTGTTATCCTGTTTTGTTTGACTATATCATACGTGATGATATGAACAGCTGTTTTGAAGAAAACATTATGACAGCAATTGCTGATTTATTATTATCCTTCTTAGAAGTCCTACCATGCTTTTTGTGTTCTATTACCATTGGTTCTATCTACCACATTGTGTCTTATTGGAATTTGAATATGTGTGATGGGTCAAACAAATTTTTTTCTTTTTTATCAAAAATGAGATATTATAATACCCGTTGATCATTTTCTGTTATTCGGTTCAGAAAGCCCTGGAATTCTTTCACTATATGCATGGCTTTATACTATTGTGTTATATTTGATATTATTGTAATTGAAACTATGCTCAACTATAGCAGAGTAAGAGATATGGTGTTAGATACTGTTGATGTCCAGTTGACTTAATGTAAAGTACTGTGTTGCCTATGTTGTCCTGTTCTGATCGGCTCTGTACTACCCCCTTTTGTTTTATTCTCTTTTAAATTAAAAAAAAAAGACAAGGAAATAAAAATTTTAAAATGAAAAGAAAATTGGCTTTGTCTTTGTTCTGAGGATTATGATCTTTTATACTTTTCATTCCCGTGGCTAAGAACTACAGGAATAAAAATTTTGAGGCCACTGTCTGGGTGTCAAGGCTCTTCAATTCCATAGGCACTGGACACTGCCTCCAGGTTGAATGAATATCAGATTGTACACATACATATATGCTATTTTCAAAATGTAGGTATTACTGGGAATAATGAAATAAGGATCCTAATAAAACTGTTTGTGAAATCACAGCATGGCTTGTCACAACATAGAAACCTTCTGTCACAACAGTTCAAATAATGTTGTTATTGTGACAACAGGAAACAAAAAATGCATGTGAAAAACACAGGGTGGAGATAAGTCATCTAGATCAAGTATATCATTTATGTGAAGAGCCAGAGAGATTGATCATTATCAAGGTTTTCTGGTGAAACAGTCAACGGTGGGTAAAATCCAAGATAGCACATGGCTATTGTGCTGTACTCTCAGCAGCCACACCAATGTGCCAGCCAACTCCAGCCTTGCATTGCATCTCACTAAATGGGTGTTCCCGTTTCCCTTGGCTTCTAATAACTCAACCTCTGCTTGGAAAGGTTGACTCAAGGAACCAGAGTGCTCTGCTACAGGGGAGGCTTATTCTTCAAAATGAGATGTGATGCTTGTAAAAGAAACACCTGGAAGTGGAGAACACACAGGCCTTCTCAGGAGCTCTGGACCCCAACCCATTTTTCTACTATGGATTGATCAACTGGGTGATCTGCCTCTCTGCTAACCAACTTACTGATCCAACCCCAAAAAACATTTTCAAAATGGAAACCCATGGACTTTTTAATTTTAAAGAGAATAAAGTAACAGAGAACATAACAAAGCAAATCAGAACAGAACAATGCAAGCAACATAGCACTTCACAACAACAGGACATCAATAGTAGCTACCATATGTCTCTTTTCTTTGAAGTAGTTGAGCATATCTTCACACACAATAATATCAAATCTAACAAAATGCTATGAAACCATTCAAAAGAATGAAAGCATTATGGATTTCAAAACCAAATAACAGGAAATGAACAATGGCTATTATAATATCTCATTTTCCATAAAAAATTTGTCCATACCATCACACATAATAAAATCAAATAAACCACAACAGGAGAGAACCAATCAAAGCAAAAGAGCAAAAGCATGGTAGGACTTCAAAGCAAGATGATAGTAAATCAGCAATAGCTACCATGATGTCTTGTTTTCTTCAAAATAGCTATTCATACCATCACACAGAATAAAACCAAACAAAATAGAATAAAACCAATCAAACAAATGAATGAAAGCATTATTAGACTTCAAAGCAATATAATAGGAAACCAATGACTACCATAATATATCCCATTATATTCAATAGCTGCCCCTACCATCTGACAGCATGAAATCTAACAAAACAAGACAGAACAAAGCCAAACCTAACAAAATTGTGTAAACAATGCAAGAGTTCCAGATAAGACAATAAGAAATTGACAGTAGTTTCTACCTTTCCCTCCCAGTGTTTCCTCCCCTTTGCTCTTACATTAACTATTTTGCTTTTGGATCCCATTAACTCCTTCTGTTTCTTATGTTAGGGTTCACGCATATGAGTTCAAACTGTTTTGCCCATGAACATGATCCCCAGTTGCATCCATTTACCCACAGGAGCCTTTATATCTGGGTAGCTTTATTCTACTTTATATCTGGGTAGCTTTACACTGCATGAAAATACTGTATCTTTCTTATTCATTCTTTGGTTGTTGGGCAAGTTACTCTTGCTTTTTTTTGGTCTCCTGTCACATGGAACAATTGTTTTCTCTCCTTTGATTTTCAGTCTATGAATTTCCTTTCCAGTTAAATGTGATTCTTGCATATAGTATATTGGTGGATCTTGTTTCTTAATCCACTCTCCCTGTGTTTCTTTTTATTGCTGACCTGAGGCCATCTACAGTAATGGTTACAACCAGCATACATTGGTTTGTCTCTGCCCTGCTATCCTCCTGTTGTTTGCCCTCCATCTTTCCCTTTCATTCAGTTGCCTATCTTGTTTGGCAATCCTCCTCTGCTTCTGTTCCTGGAACCATGGTCATCTTTATCTCTCCCGAATATCCTTCAGCAGTCTCTGTACGGTTGATTTGGTAGTCATGAATTCCTTCAGTTGTTCTTTGTCATGGAAGTATCTTATTTTTCCATCAATTTTGAAAGATAGTTTTGCTGGGTAGATCAATCTGGGTTGGAAGTTGTTTTCTTTCAGGGTTTGAAACATTTTACTCCAAACTCTTCTTGACTTGATGGTGTGTGTTGATAAATCTGCTGTGATTCTGATTGGTTTTCCTTTATAGGTGATCTGTCTCTTTTCTCTAACAGCTTTTAATATTCTGTTCTTGTGCTGAATTTCTGGGATCTTGATTATTATATGTTTGGGTGTAGATTTACCTTGCTTATGGCTCGTTGGAGTTCTATATGCCTCACTTAACTGCATGCCAGATCCATTTCCCATGTTTGGGAAGTTTTCTTCTATTACTTCTATGAATATCCTTTTAATTTCATTTGTGTTGACCCCTGCTTCTTCTTTGATACCTATCACTCTTAAATTATGCTTCTTTGTGTCATCTTGCAGCCATTGAATTGTTATTTCCTGATTCTGTGTTATTTTTAAGAGGTCTTTTCTTTAATGATCACTAGCTGCAATCCTATCTTCAAGGTTTGAAAGTCTATCTTCAGTCTCTTTCAAGCAGTTTTGACAGATTTTGATTGAACTTTTAATTTCCTGGATCTCTTTTTGAATCTGTTTCATGCACTGTAATTCCTTTCTATATTCATTCAAGCTTTCCATCATTTTCCTACGCTCCTTTTTTTTGTCTATGTCTTCTTTAGACCTGCTGGACAATTCTTTCAGTATGTTTGTGATATCTTCTTTTACCTCTGATTTGACTGCTTTTACAATCATAAAGTTGTTTCCTTACATCAGTTGCTATCTTCTCAGAGATTTCAGGTGTGTGACTTCTGTTTTCTTCCATGACTGTGTCTCCCAGATTTATTCTGTGTGGGCTAGACATCTGAGTTTGCCTTTTGCTCCTTGGTCTTGATGTTCTTCTGGGTTCCTCCCAACAAGCTGGTTGTGGGGTCCCAGGCACTTCACACATTGGCTGCCCCTAGGCAGTGTAGGGGGATGAGACAGGCACGTGGGTTCCTCTAATTCCAGATTTACAGGGAGGTAGCAGGGTGTGGAGTGGGCTTCTCCAGACCTGTGCAGCTACACTGGGGCTTCACTGATGATTAGGGGTGCATGAAAGTGGGGTTGATTCTCTCAGCTGTGTGTCTACACTGGGACTCCTGCAGTGGTGGCAAACACACAGCAGTGGGTGATGGCTGCCCAAGGGAACCAAGAGCCTCCAGCGGTGGCCTACAGACAAGGCTTACCTGGTTGTGTGCCCCTCCTCCTGCTGGCTGCCTGCAGGAAGGAGCCTCTGGTGGCAGCTTCCTGAAGGTGAAGGCAGATCTCCTGGTTCTCTTTGCCCACACTGGCCACCTGCAGGACGTGGCCTTCTGGTGGTGGTGCCTGGCAGGCAGAGGTGGATCTTCTGACTCTCTCTGCCCATACTGGGCATGCAGAAGAAAGGGCCTTCTGGTGGTGGCACCTGGCAGGTAGAGGCAGATCTTTTCCATCCATGGATTTCTTCAACAGGTCTTTGAGCACATAGTTTGTGCTGTGGCAAGAGTCATCTCAGAATACGAAAAGCCTGTCCTTACAGAGCTGATGCAGAAATAATGGGAGACAGGAAATAAATAGGTCATGAGAGATAGGAAATGAAGGACAGGTGATGGAAGCACACAGAGGGGAGGGAAGTTATTTGAGGATGTTTTCTACTCTTCCAGGGACTACGACCAAAATCCTGAATGTCTTATAGACTCTGCCTAATCTATCCCAGGCTGTCTTTATAGCTTTACCGTATACCAGATTTCTTCCACACATGTAGCTCAAACTTTCTGTGAGATCCTGACATCTCCATAGAGAAACTGCTTACCAATGGGCCTTTGCATACACTTCTGCTTCTTCCCAGAACACTATTCCATTCCCACAATGTCCCTTTTTCTCCTAAACAGTTCTTCAGAAGATTCCCCAATGGTTGCTTCAAACAGGAAGACTTCCTGACCCTCCCCGGGAAACATGGCTCTTCAGATAATTCATCATACCCATAATTTACAGTCTTGGTTGATTCATGTCTGTTTCATTCACCACTAGAATATAAAACCACAAAGACAAAGATCATGTATTATTTGGTTTATCCTACTACCTAATCAAGTAGGAAATTTAATACATAAAAAGAGAGAGAATAAGTAAAGAAAATATCTGAAGATTCTCTTTATGGGTTGTTAAAATGTGAGCTCCTTATTCCTGTACTGAAATTTTAATTGAAGTAAAATCCACATATCATAAAATTAAATATTTAAACTGTACACAGTGCATTTAGTGCATTTATAATTTGTAACCAACATCTTTACACAGTTCCATATTTTCACCATTCCAAAGGAAAATATGCCTATCCATTATACACTCTGTATCCTTCCAGCCCCTTGCAATGGTGGATCTACTTTTTGAGTTTGCCCATTCTGGACATTACACATAAGTAGAATCATTTGTAACTTTTATATCTGACTTATTTCAATTATAATGTTTTTGTGGATTCTTGATGCTATAGACTGCACCAGAATTCCATTTATCATTATGGCTGACCAACGTGACAGTGTTGCCACATTATGTTTACTCATTTATGATGTATTGATTTCACTTAAATTTTGATGATTAATAATAGCACTGTTTTGGCCCTTGATGTACAAGAAGATTTTTTTCTTTGGATTTTCAATATCAGTTTTCAATTATTTTGCATGGAGATGAAGGAGTGGAGTTATGGAATTGCTGGGTCATATCATAATTCTCTATTTAATTTTTGAAAGCTTTTATATATGAACAGATAGCAATGACTGTGCAGTCACCAGAGTTAGTTTTTCTTTGTTAACAGTCTGTTTTGCCAGAACTGTCAGGTCTCTGTGATATGTCCCTGATGTTGTTTTACCAGGTGGCCAGGTATAATTTTACCAGGTGTAGCTTTACCACTGCTCTGATTACTGTTGTGAGTACTCTGTCTCTTACCACAGAATCCCATCAGCCTGTGTCCTTTGCCCATAACTATTTTCTTCATTATCTTCTTTTTCCAAAGAATAGTTTATTTCCTTCCAAAAGTCGAAAAGCTACATAAAGGACTAGAAAACTTTTTATTTTGAGACAGGGTCTCATTAAATAATCCAGGCTGGACTTGAACTCAAGTAGCCTAGACTGGCCTCAACTTTGCAGCAATCCTGCCTCAGTCTCTTAAAGCCCAGGATTATAGGTGTGCACCAATATGCTTGGCTAAAACACTTGTTCTAAATAGATTTATGCAGTAAAATATTCAATAGTTTCGATAAAGACATTTTCCTTGGTCCTGTTCTTTTTCTTAGGCTGTACTTAGAGTTTAGTAAATTGGAGGAAACCATTTAAGTGCCATATCATTACTTTTGACAAAGATACCAAGGCTCTGAGTCAATGTTCTCTTAAAAATAATATACTGTTCAGTAGAGATGAATTACTATTTACTTCTCAGATAATGGTAGGTAGTTCTCTTAAATATAAAATAATCATTTGTTATTTTTGCTCTGAATTAAGATAATTACTCAGAAGTAATTTTACAATCATAATTATTTGTTTTAGTTAGAAAATTAACATTTTATTTGTGTGTCTTTATTGAAGAACCAAACATTTTAAATAATAAAATTGTGATTAAAGGCTTCCTATGGTTTCTCATTGCATTAAAAATGAAAGTTAAGGTAGAGTGAAAAGTTCAATGGTAGAACATTTCCTAGCATGTGTGAGACCATGAGTTTGACTGCCAGAACCACTAAATAATGAATTAATGTAAAATAAAATAATAAAAATAACAAAATCCAAGCTCCATCCAGGCCTTCATGAACTCATATGAGTTCTTTACAATGAAAATTAGAAAGTTATTAGGTAAGAAGGCACATATCTGTAGTTCTAGCACTCTGGGAGGCTAAAGCAAGAGGATCACAAATTAAAACAATTTAGTGAGACCCTGCCTCAAAGTAAAAAATAAAAAGGGCTGGAGATACAGCTTAGTGAGGAGGCCCTAGGTTCAATCCCCACTGTTGCAAAAAATAAAAAAAAATCAGTATGTAATGAAAATCTTAAAAAAATGAAAGAAATTAGAGCCAATACAAAAAAGCAGAACAATATACCACATTTATGGATCAAGAACTGTGTAGAAAGGCCACAATGGCCAAAAAACCCAAAGATTCTATATAATTTCCAACACATTAATAGTGACTTCGCTTTATGGAAATAGAGAAAAAGAAAACAGACATATAGAACAATGGAACAGAAAAGATAATCTATAAAGTAGTCCATATCTTTATAACTAATTGATTTTTAACAATGGCACCAAGGATATATAGTGGAGAACAGAGGATGCTCAACAAATAGTACACATAATGGTAAATTTGAGCATGTATACAGAAGGGGCAAAATAAACTCGATTCTATCTTCTCACTGTATGTAAAAAGCAACTAAGAGTAAATCAGAGACGTAAGTATAAGGCCTGAATCTATGAAATTATGCAACAAAACAGGAAAAACACTCCTAAACATTAATGTAGGCAATAATTTCTTAGGTATGACTCCCAAAGACATAAGCAATAAAAGTAATATTAGCAAAATGGAATCCTATCAAATGAAAAAGTCAACAAAGTTAAAAGTATAGAATGGGAGAGAATATTTGCAAGTTTGGAATCCAGAACGGGATTAATAATCAAAATATATGGGAAATAGTAAATACCCAAAGAATCTAATTTAAAAATTGGCTGCAAAATTTAATAGCTGTATCTCAAGGGAAGACAGAGAAATCACCAACAAGTATTTGAAAACTCTCCAGTCTAATTGCCTGGGAAATGCAAGTCAAAACCATAAGGATATATCACGCCAGCCCAGTTAGAATGTGTATTGTCAAAAGAAAAACCTGGGAAGAATAGAGAATAGAGAACTCTTTTACACTATCAGTGGCAACGTGCATTATTTTAGCTATTATGAAAAATAGGACTGGTATTCCTCAGAAACACTAAAAATGGAACTATCATAGAATCAAGCCCATGAGTGGATAAATGATGATAAAAATACATATACACAATGAAATATTTTTCAGCCATACAAATAATTAAAGTGTATCATGTACAGTAATATGGATGGAATATGATCATTATGGCAGGGGAAAAAACACAAGGGAACAAGGAGAATGATAAGGGGGGCAGGGGAGCAAATGAGAGGACTAAAGATATGCTGTGTACAGGGTCCTAATAACAGCAATCACAGTAAACATTATATGGTATAATGTGTGATAGGACAAATAGTATCAACAAGTGTAAAAAAGGTGATGGGGAATCAGAGAAGGGGGAGAGGGAAGGAAGGGGAAAGAGATTAGAAAAAACAAGCTGTCATATGTGCATGTAACTACTCTTCAAGATGGTGGTGAGCTGCGTGAATTGCAAACATACTCATAAAATTTAAAAGTAAAAATGTTTCCATTTGTGGCCATGTCTACAGTAAGATGCAGCTGTCTGTACAGAAGTTGCTTAGACATGGGCGTGTGTGTGTGTGTGTGTGTGTGTGTTGTCAGTGGTATGGAGAAAAATACTGGGTCCTTCCTTCCAGATAAAGGTGTCCACGGGGACATATTAATATCAAATTATCTAATCTTTATTAGGAATAAGGTGGAAGATGGGAGAAAGATGCAGTTATGTGGGAAACGTTTTGGGAGAAAAGATGATAGTGGAGGATTGCGAAAGTCAAGATGAAAGCAGGAATGATGAATATGGTCACGATCTTGGGTGTAAGCATGGTGTTGCGGTATATTTGTCTATCACAACTTGATGTGCATGTTTTTAATAGACACAGTTTACTGCATGGCAATGCTACCTCAACAAAGCTGTTAAATGTAAACAAATTTTAAAAAACCAATATGACAATCAATATAACCAAAATATTAGTTATAATTTTTCTCTGGCTGGTCATTTTGGTAGGTGGGGATAATAGACTGTTTATACTGGGACTTCTGCAATGGGACATGTTGGAAATCATTTTGGCATAGGCACTATGAATATAACCAGTGCAGGGTAGTTATTACACCCCATTTTTCCCTGTTTCAGCCTCAAGAGGGCCTCCTTCCCTGGGAGAACAGTCAAAGAACCCACAGGATTTCCAGATCACTGCCTTTCACAATTTCTCCAGTCTTCTCTCTCCCCCGCACTTTATACAGGTGCCATTGTGTGTGCTACTGGTATTAGATCAAATATGTGCTTATAAAACGTAATGTGGGAGAATTACATTATATGATACGGAAAGTAATCACTGTGTAAAATTGTACATGAAAAATGTGCTCGATAACTATGTACTCAAGATCAGTATGCGTGCACACAAAAAATTAAAAGCATCTACATCAAAATATATCAGTGGTCATCTGCATCATGGGGTGGTGATAAGTAAGATTTACTTTTGCTTATTTATATTTTCTTAAGTATATGTATTGCTTTTGTCATTGAAAAAGTATAGATATATTCTCTGAAAATTATAAATCTTTGCAGTAGGAAGAGATGTAGTTTTCTTTTTTCTTGTAATCTGGGTCTCACTAGTGGTATGTTTTCCCTCCCAGGAGTGCAACATAACATAGTTGTTCTGAAACCATGGGGAAATATCAGAGGCACAGATCAAAACACGCCTAAAGCAAAACCCAGTTCTCAATTCACCATGGGGCTTTCTTTTTTAGAACTACTGCAAGTCAAACTGAGGGAGGGGCTCAGTCCTGGAATGCTTTGCAAATTTGCCAACATTTCCTGTGCCTTCACTCTTCCCTAAGGCCTCTTCCTATCCTGTTCAGGCTTGGCACTTCCATTTGTACTTATAATACTTATTATTGCTTTTGATCAAACATTAATAGGCATATAAGAGTATTAAAATTTGACTTAGTGTGTTCTCACATCTCACTTGATTGTGGATTACTTCAAGAGTTCTGTCTACTTTGTTTTCAATCTGCCCCACCAGGTAGGATTTTTTCATCCAACTAAAGAAAAATTAGAATGTCTGTTTGGCCCTAAGCCCTGGGCTAACTGTTGGGGACTTAGTAGTACAGAGACACCCAAATTCTAGGCTTCCTCAGCTCTGGAAAAAAGTGTCCAGTGAATACAAAATCAAACAAAATTGGCTAATTATAGAAATTACCATGAAGTAAACACTCAGGTGATGAGATGAAGAGTGGCTGGGTCCCGATTTTTGGAATGGTGGTTAGGGAAGGCATCCAGCCAGAGTGAATATTTGATCTGAGAATTGGAAGGACAAAGGTTGGATAGCACATACATGGTAATTACTCAGATATTTGCTTCAAGAATGAATAGGTCATCCATTTCTTTATCACCCAAAAGTACCCTACACATAGAATGAAACCAATGAATTGTTGATTTTGATTCAGACAGTAGGTTACTTAGCCCTCATTATTTGCTAAGCATCATGTTTTATAGACTTCCCCACACTTACTTTCTTACAACCATGGGAAGTAGTCATTTGTTTTTCCACATCCTTCTGATGTGAAAGTTTTAGAGAAGTTAACTCATGGACGGTCACAGGGTCAGTAACAGAACTAAGATCCAACTCCTCATCTGTTGGGCATCCTCCAAAATGTAACTGATTCTACTCATTACTGAAGAAGTGAAGTATAGGCAGAATCACATCCAATATGGAAAACGGGTTAACTAGGGATTAACTGAAAATAACCACATTGTGATTTGAACCGTGAGAATTCAATACCAAACGATAGTTTTATAAAAGTCATTTGGTCTTCTCTTTTAGTCCTGGCATTGAGCTCAGGACCTTGCACTTGCCACACAGGTGCTTGTGCCACTGAGCTATATCCCTGGCCTTAATTTGTTCTTTTAAGTATAAGGTAGGATTCTAGAAAAAACTAGTCTTTTTTATAAGAAAAAAAGGAAAGAAGTCTCATCATTGCTTTGGTAACTCAGGCTGGTCTTGCATTCATTTCCTTCATGACCTTCCAGAAACAAATTCACCCTTATCAATGCTCTGGGCCCCTAATGATGCCCTCACAGTCAGACACTCGGTGATATGAGAAATACTGGTGAATGTATTGATTAAAATGGGAGGGTGTGTAAAATTCCATGCAAATGTTGAGGCACCGGGCATAAACGAAGAGATAAGCAATGGCTATTGAAAACAGCTTCGATGTCGGCTGTGGGAGAAAGGACTGAAACTCATGGTGGAAGAATAAAAAATTATCATAGCAAGGAGTGAGGGTACTGGAGAGAGAAGCTGACAATCTTTAGCTAGAGATGGAACTCTTATGAGAGTACTGTGTTTGCTTGTTTTTTCTGATATTCTGATCCCTACAGGATCTGACGGAAGCTCTAGCACAGATGAGGTGCTAGACAACTGACAGCTCAATGGCTTGGGACATTCTCAGAGATGGGAAGAAGAATTGTCACTGCAGGAATGTGTTGATTAATTAGTGATAGAGGAAAGGGGGGAGATTCAAGATAAGACAGCTAATGGACCCACTGCGTAAGCTTCAGGAGTTTGACACCAGCAATTCACATGGACAGACTGTGGGCAAGACCGTAAACAAGGTGTTTGAGGGACCAGCCAGATTCTTAGAGAAGAAAGGTCAGCTGGCCTACAGCTATATGGTGGCTTGTGTCAGTTGCAAGACCAGCACCCTGTCTACTGACCTGAGTCTCAATGTTGATCAACTGGGTCTCAAGCCTGTTTCTGTTCCCAGTGTGGTGAGGCTGAGCAGGTGGCAGGTTGGGAGTTTGCAGGTTTCCATGCACGATCCCAGCTCACCACCTTGGGTGCATGAAGAAAAAGGCATTTCCCCAGGCCCTGGCTTACAAGCTCTCACAGTTGCAAATACTATTATTGTCTGCTGGGATTGTGTGTCACCAAGTCAAGGGTCCAAGCCCCAGAGCATCTTTCAGTAAATGGAAAGCTTGTAATAACATGAATCTGTTCTTTCCTATAACAGGAAATGTGAACTACCTCACCACTCTGTAGCCCACCACAAATGAAACACAATAGAAGCCTTGATAGAGCTTTAATGTCTTTTTTTTTATCCTTTCTGGGTTATAGCAGAGCATCACTTAAGGAGTCTCTGTCACATGCTTGACAAGGTTACAGCTTGGCTATTCATCTTCAGGATCATGGACAGTGAGGAAAACAGCGCAGCAGCTCTCGCCTGAACTCCTTCAGTTTCCAAGTGCAGAAAGGAGTTCAGGTGTGTGACGTGCCTGTGAGCTACAACTCTGTTTGCACCCTAAGCAAGCAAGTAATAGAACCAGCTTTAGGAAGCTGTTTATTCAGCTGGGGGCCCCAGGTTGTATTTGCCTGAAGAGTGAGGAGGCAGAATGTATGGGAGGTCAGAATATTTGTGGGGTAGCCTCACCTGGAAGCTTCTTGAATACTAAACTTTACCTGGAACCCCAGGCTTGAAAGCTGATAGCATCAGCCGCTCCACAAGGTACATGAGGGACGACCTGCTTAGATATCTTCCTTGCAATGTTCTCTGCTCCCAGGAACCAGGCCAGTTCCTTTTTATTATCATGAAGCTAGACATGGTTTCCTGCTTTAAGAGAGGGCTTAAGAACTAGGGATGTAGCTTGGTGGTAGATTGCACAGTTAGTGTGGTAGAAGTATTGGGTTCCATCCCCAGTACCACAAATATAAATAAATAAAATTCAATTAAAGGGGTTTAAGCTCAGGAAACTTTAAAATGTTTAGAGTTGTTTAGAGGTCACTGGTACAAAATCACTGGAGTCAGAGAGGCAAGTCTCCCACTTGTAACTGGGTAAACTTCCTCTCTGAGATTCATATCTTTATCTACATAATAGAGGCAGAAATATTAACAGAATAATTATAGGGCAACAGCAAGGAATGCAGTTTGGATCTTCACAATCTACACATAGATACAAGATGGGCAGACAGCCCTGACAAAGCGTAAGGACTCACCTTACCAATCCATGTATCTATTTATCCATGGAGATATATATATCTGGGTATATTTGTCACATTACCTACAATATACACTTTAGTCAGTGTGATATCTTGTCAAGACTGCCTGCCCAGTTGGCGATATATATTTTAGGCAAGATACATATTTTGCCAATGTCAGCAAGAGAGAAGGAAAGATATGAGCACAGTCTTGAGTTATATATGATAATGTACCTTACTGCTCTTAAAAGCACTTGGCACAAAGCAAGCATTTGACAAACTATAGCCATCATGATCATAAGAACATGGGAGTTATTGCCACCACCCTTGCCAACATTATCCACGTGTTTCCTTTCTAAGGGACCTTATGCAGGTATGAGACAGCATGGCTTCTCCTGGCACCCTGACTTTATAAATAAGTCATTCCACACTTAATAAATAAGTGACAGGGAGGAAATGGAGATAACCTTCCCTTCCATTTCACCAACAGGGAAACTGAGGCCCAGAAAGGGGAGGGGATTTATTAAGACTATAAAATAACAAAATGTATAAAATGCAAACAAGCTGGAAGAAAAATGTCTAGCAGTTATTGGACAGTAACATCGGACTCAGTGTTCTTAAGCCCTTATGACAAACCCAACATTTATAAACTACCACTGACCCATTTTATAATTGAGAAATCTTAAGTGTAGAAAGGTTAAGAAACCTAGCTAATGTCAGAGAGCTAGAGTCTATGCTCCTGACTACTGTGTTATGTTATGTTGTCATACGTATGCAACTCTTGATACTGTAATTATAGGTTGAACATTCCTAATATGAAAGCACAAAATCAGAGGTGATCCTAAATCTGAATAATTGTGAGCACATGACATCACAATCAAACAATGCTACAGCTGGTCTCATGTGATAGGTCATTGTCAAAATCACAGACACCCTACAGATAAAATTATATAAAATTATCTTAAGGCTATGAATGTAAGGTACATATAAAACATAAGTGAACTTCATGGTTAGTATATGTGCTGCCAAAATGCAAGCCCTGAATTTTGTGCTTAAGTTCAGTTCTAACCCCCAATTTTACAATGTATATCCAGATATTCCAAAATACAGAAACAATCCAAAGCATTTCTGGTCTCAAGCATTTTGGGTAAGGGGCACTCAACTTTCCCAGAAACACTAAGCCATCAGTAAAAAGTCTTGTGGAATAACCTAGCTTTGTATTTGAGATTTTACTGCCATTTCATAGTTTTTTTTCAAAAATTAATTTTATTGGTACAATTTAGATACACATAGTGATCACATTCATTATAGGGAATTTGTCCTTTTTCATATTTTGGTTCCTCTTTTTTCTCATTCTCCTTTCCTCTCTTCAACTTCTCTTCCCCTCTTATTTATAACATTTTGTTTTCATTTTATCCTTTTCTTCTTTTTTCTTTTCCTTTCTATCCCCCCTCTATTCCCTTTCCCTCTGAACAATTACTTCCTATTTCACAATATCTATTACATGTTTTGGTTCCGATTTACACTCTGTTGCTCACACCAAAGAGACAATGTGACATTTACACATGTATGAATTATTTCACTTAAGGGTATGGTCTCAAGGTCCATCCATTTAGCTATAAATGTCTCAAGGTTATCCTTCTTTATAGCTGAGTAGTACTCTATTGTATAAAAAACCCACATCTTTTTTATCCATTCATTGGTTAATGGGCATTTGGGCTGTTTCCAAGATTTAGCTATTACAAACTATGCTGCTATAAACATGGGTGTGCATAATTGCTGTGGTATGATGCTTTTAATTCTCTTGGGAAGATACCCAGAAGGGGAATAACTGGGTCAAATGGAACCCCTAGTTTTTTGAGGAACTGCCACACTAATTTCCACAGTGGCTGCACCAGTCTACACTCTCATCAACAGTGGAGAAGGGTTCCATTTTCCCCACAGCCCTACCAGCATTTGTTATTGGCTGATTTGTTGATAATAGTCATTCTTTCTCGAGTGAGATGAAATCTCATCATTGTTTTAATTTACATCTCTTGAATGATCAGTGATGTTGCACATTTTTTCATGTAATTATTTGCTGTTTGTAAATTCTTTTTCTTAGAAGCATCTTTTTGTTTCAGATGCCCAGTTTTGGATTGAGTCTCTGTTGTTGACCTTAGGCAATTCAACTACTTCCCTGAGTACTGGGTTTCCCAGTTATAAAAGAAAAAAAATGTCTCTTATACGGTGATGAAAAAATAAAGACAGCAACCTGGTGATTAAGAGAGTAAATATGACTCACAACTCTGCCACTTTAAACTATGATATTTGATGTATTTTGTAACTTGCCTGGATCCTGAACCACCTCCATTAAAACCATCCAAGTAGTAGGACCTCTACTGGATGGGGTTATTCTGATGAATAAAGATCATTTATATAAATCACTCAGCTCAGAAGCTAGGACTGAATGAACATTCCTTCAGTGTTAAATAATATTGCCATTACAATACACATGAAACTTACATGTAACACGTTGAGGATGATCAATAAAGCCTGGCTGTGACATGGATAATAAAACCAGTTCTTTTGTAAAATATTAAAGCCAACAAGTGTTCATGCCTTCTGTCTCAATATAGTGACAAGAAAGAAGAGAGACAAGAAAGAAAAGATACAATTTTCTTTACCCAAAGACTTACACCATTCTATGGAGACTTATTGATGTCCCTTTCCCACTTTCTTTGCCCCCTCTTTTTCAATGATTATAAATGGACACTTGTCTCAAGGGGTATCTGCTACTGTATCAGTATCTGACCTTCTGATTTTAGATTTTGAATATCAAAAGCTGAGAAAGGTGTAAGTTCTGAGGGCAATTAAAGAAATAGCTTGAGAATTTATTGTAGAGTGGATCAGGTTCAATGCATGGCACACTAAAGTTTTAAAATATTGTCCTAGTATTTTTCTTAGTTATCACCATGGTAGTACATAGTCCTAGGAACTGTGAGCATTTTGCCCTAGAGGGAGCTTTTGAGGAGAGAGCTGTCTCTGGAAAAATGCTTATCAACCAGTACACTGGCCACACCCAATATTAATCCAGATCTCCTAGGTCTGGGAGGGGTTCTGTAGACCCCAAGAAACAGTTTTCACACCTTTCCTTTATATTCTTAAGTGAAGGAGTCAGTGGGAGAAATTACCTAGGCCTATCAGTATTCCTTTCACCTTCCTCCTTTAACAGGTCAATGGTTTACTGACATGAAACTGTGAATTGATAGGCACTGCCAATTAGGAAAACTGTATTTTCATGCCTGACTATTGAGCTATTCTTAGTTCAAATCCTAAAAAGGTTATCATAAAAACTAGGAATTTTCCAGCATCTCTTGCAACTAGGAGTGGCCATATGTTGTAGCTTTGTGCAGTGAAATGTAAGGAGGCCTGCTGATAACACTTCCCTTCCAGCTGCAGTGCAGTGGCTGTACTGTGACTGTACATGAACTCAAGGCCAGTGTGCTGAGGACAGCAGAGAGGAGGGACAGAATGCATGTTCCCTGAGGACATCACACCATTGCACCAGTGGGCTGCTTCTCTCTGTACTTCCTGCTTAAGCCATTGCAATTGAGTTTCCTTTGATACATGTATGACTTATTCCAGTTAATGCAATAAGGGGACTTTCGCCATTTATGGTAACTCAGATTCCATTCCTTTCATTCTAACAATAGCACCCAGATATTCTGTAGAAGACCTACCTCTTCCTTGTGTGGCATCTTGGGGAAGGAAAACTATCAAAATACCCTTGGCTTGTCAGTGGTTGGTACTAGATCAAACAGTTTCCTGAGCTCCCTGCCATACGCCTGCCCCCTACTTTCCTGTCCCTTACAATTTGACTCTTCAGGCTTCTTCTAGATTTTATAAGTTATCCCAAATCCTTCCAGTAAATTGCATGCTCATTTCTCTTGCTTGCAGGCAGAGAAACCTACTTGGTATTTATTAATCTACACAATACAGATAATGAATAGTTTGTGTCTGCCTGTGTAATTCTTTCTATACATTATCTCATGTAATTCTTACAAAGTTCTATGCAGTAGCAACTGGTAAGTCTACTTCAAAGCTGAGAAAACTGAAGCTCAGAGAAACTGAATGAGCACTCCAATGCCACACAGTTCCCACTAAATATCCCTGTGCTATTTGCATATCCCAGGCTTCTTCATATTTGGGGGCTGGTAGTGATCAATGAACTACAAGCTACATACAGTGAGAGATGCCACTGCTGGGCGGAGCCAGCTAAGAGCTGGAATTGTCTCCTCCAATTCTGCTCTATAGCACAGCATGAGACGCTGGGGAATGGTTTGGTTACAGGATGAATGGTGGTCTCCTAACCCACACTGGATGGCGATACAAGTGAGAGAAAAACCACTTTCCACTAAGCCACTGTCTCTTCAGGGGCTACATGTTGTATATACAGAATTAATGATCCCAACCAATGCATGAGCAGAGCCCATTTTGAATTCATTTCTGATTTATTTCACTGTGGTTTATATTTGTAGAAAACACAGATCTAAAAGAAGAAATGACAGCTACTAGAAAATAACACTTTTTAGTTCTGTGGTCCTAGCCTGTTTCTCCCATGGAGAATTTTCTGTTTCTCTTTTCCCACCATGCTTGCAAAGACATCCCCCTGCCCGCCGTGATGACTGACCTTTCAGAGCTTTCACTAATAACAAACAGCCCGCTGCAGCACACATCCCACAAGTTTGCCATCACTGGGCCCGTTGGGCAATACTGAAATCATCATGTAAACAATGGGAATTATTAGAAGGATTACCTTTCTCATTTAGCAAGTGTCTATTGGCCCATTGCCATTGAATTAGTAGTGGATAAATATGGGTTCACTCTATGGAAGCCCTTAATTCAAGGCTCATGCTCAGACTCCAAATCCCAGGCTTCCTCAGTGAGGCTGCTCACTTGCATCCAAAGGAAGAGGAGATCAGGAGATGCTGTTCAGTCTTTTGTCCTTCCTCGTGGAGATCTCATCTCAAGAGGACCCTGGGGCCAGCTTGGTTTGAGCATCACTTACTCTGTCCTCGAAGGAAAGCAACAGTGACCTGAAAGGCGTGGAGACTCAAGCAGAAGATCTCCCGCCACCTCCTAACTCACAGCATGAGGAAGCTCTGGTTATCATTATGCTAATGATTTTGCTAATTTTATTCCAGTCATTCCCATCACTCTGCTGAAAAGGAAGCAGACAGTAAAGTGTGATGCTTTATAACTGCTTTATTCTGCAGGTCAATTATCCTTCTGCTTTCTCACATCCAACCTTCTGTCAGGCTTAGTGACCTCTAAAGTTCTGACCTCAACTTCCTGATTTCTCACCCAGTACTTTCCGGTCTAAGAAAGCTGCTTTCAGTTTAACTTGATAAATGATAAATATAGTCCTCAGCTTATGATATGGTTAGGCCCTAATAAACCCATCTTAAATTCTGAGAAGTGGGAAGGGAAGGGGCATCACATACCTTGTTACACAATGCACATACGTTAATTGTTCCAGTTAATTTTAATAACAGCTTTCTGAGACAAGTGCAGTACTTTTATCCTGATTTAATAGATGAGAAAAAATAATATGGCATCGGAGAATAATTCAGATCAAATCTGACACTGGAACTTTGTTCTTACTACCTATTATGCCGATTTCTCCACCAGGAATTGCTCCTGAAGACTCACAGGAGTAGAGGAACAGGTTGGAGAGCTATGAGTGGTTCTTCTGAACCCATTTCTTGAGGCCAGTGTCTTGAGTCCAGCAGTAGGGACCCCACCAGATGCAGTGTGCCCCTGTATGGTTCTCAACAGGACAGTCACAGAGATAGCTCAGATGAGCTGGATACAGAATCACCCACCAGATCTTGTTCTTGTTTTGATTGTTCCACCATTTAAATAATGTTGACTACAACCTCCTCTGTTTTACTCTTGTTTATAAAACAGTGAAGTGATGGGAATATGTTCATCTCTAACTAGGAAGGGAAACACGTACTAGAGAAAGGACTCAGGAAAAATCACAATTGCAAAGAGTACGGAGCAGGTTCAGGTTCCATCTCCACAGCCCCAGCTGACCAACATGGGAGCTGCTGGCTGCAAGCAGCTCAGTAAAGCAGAACAAGAAACTGTCAGAAGTGAGGAAACCCACTTTCTAAAACCAGTGAGTGTTTCAATGACCTTGAACAAGTCACTTCACCTTTGAGCTTCAGTTCTTGAGTCTGCTAAAGGCAGGAGCTGGGTGAGTTAAAATCCAAACTGTCTAAGAGGCCCTGTATGAGCTGATCTCTGCTCCTTTCTGTCTGATCATGCCCATCCCTTCCTCCATGTCCACCTCTTGTTGCCACAGTGTCTCCTCTGTCTCCTGACAAGCCTGTCTCAGGGCCTTTGTGCTTGTTCTCATCACCCTCCTGAAGTGACCTCCCTTCTTCTTTCCTTCAAGATGAAATGGTGCCTTTTCAGCATGCAGGTGCCAGCTCTGAAAGCTTTCCCTGACTCTTAGCTACAAAAGTCCTCCCTAGGTACTTCTCCATTGCCTTGTTTCATTTTATTCACAGTATTCATTATTTCCTGAACTCTCCCTTCTTTGTATGTGTAGTTTCCATTTCTTTCTAGTAGATGGAAAATTCCATGAGGACAGGAACTTTGTCAATTTCATTCAATTGTCTAGCCCATATATCACAAAGGAAGTCTTGTACTGGAATGGACTCGGTAAATGTTGAATTACCAATTGGATATCAGCAAGAAAAGCTTATATAGCTCTTTACTGTATCAAATTTAACTTCGTTTGAGCTTTACTATTTTATAAGTGAAGCAAAAGTTATGTTTCAGTACCAAAATG